>OMKL01156095.1:9482-30876 GCA_900302295.1 Parasudis fraserbrunneri | reverse complement strand
CTCTCTTCATATGAGTATTTCCCTCAAGAAACCCATTTGTGCAATGCTCACCACTCTCACATTGATAAAGGTTAGGTGAAATGTTTGGTTACATTGTAACCTTGGTTCTCTGAGTGAAGAGACTATCTCTCCACCCCGTTACATGTTCCATATGTACGGGGACTGACCCCACAGGGCAGTTGACGTGGATATCTCTTTAAGACACCACTACATGGCCCATACACGGGTATTTACTTCCAAGGTGTGCATGTACTCATTGGTTAACTTACTGATTGGAACTGGTTTCCAAGCAGCCTTGACGTGGAGAGATAGTCTCTTCACTCAGAGAACCAAGGTTACAATGTAACCGAACGTTCTTTATCGTATCGAGACCATCTCTCCACCCAGTTACATATTCCATATGTACGGGGGCCCTGTAAGACACACCGCGAGGAGACAAAGCAGACGCAGCTCCCAAAAGCAATCCCGAGGGTCTGTATGGCCCGGGCCTTCGAATGAAACATCACCGTACCAGAGTGCTCAAACCCAATTAAGGTGTACATTAGTACTACACAAATTAATTACATCCCTCTTTTGACTAGCGATACCGCCAGATGCTACAGTACGTGTCGCCATGTAAGCATGGCTGACCCTGCAAGCCGCCAGGGTCAGTAAGTCTGAGAGCACCTTCTGCAAAAAACGCCGGGTTTGGATGCAAGATAGACCCACGACACTTCATAGGAATAGACAGCAGCTCTCATGTATAGACAGAGCTTGCAGCTCTCCGCCCTTTTAGCTGATGTCACTGCTATTAGGAATGTGACCTTCAGTGACCACCACTCCAAGGTCACCGATTCCCCAGGTACAGGAGGAACATTTGCTGGCCTGACTGATTTGACGCAGTGCAGCCACACAGACCTGGGTGTGTTAGCTTAAGCTAAAATGTGCAGCTCGACGCACTGCGGAGGATTCTGAGTCCCGGGAGAGACGGTCGTTGTCCTGACCGACAAACGGTCACACAGCAATATGGCCCCTGGGGAACCACACTGTACCCTGGCCTGGCAGATTAGCGGCTGTGCTACATGCCAGGGAATGTATATCCCTGCACTGCCGGCAGAGGGATATCTCCACTCTCGCTGACCAACAGCATGGCCACACAAACTGTCCCTGTACATGTTAGCAGCTGTGTGCAACACATTACAGGGAACCCACTTTGCTCTCTAAGTAACCGGCTGTAGCCTGCGGCACACCGGAGGACCATTGGTGGGTATAACCGATAAAGCCATGCTGTGTACTCTATCTGACCTGGTCGGCAAAGCTACACACGGCCACACGTGGGTACTTCAACTCTTTTCCTTTCCTCTCTCTTTTCCCCGCCTTGTGCTTTATCTGACCCGGCCGGTAAAGCCACATAGGCTACCCTTGGGCGTGTTAGCAACTGTGTGCCACATGCCTTACAGAGGACTAAATACAGGAGTGACTGATACATCGTCCTGACTGTCACGGTCACACAGACAACCCCCCGGGGCGCATTAGCAGCTCTGTGCAACACATCCGACAGGGAACCCAGCCTGTTTGTTAGTCCATTGGAGGACCACCAGCTCTCGGTCAGGGGATACAGAGTCAAAGCTGTGCTGTGCGCTTTATCCGATCCGGTCATTATAGCCACACAGACCGCTGCTGGGTGGGTTAGCACTAAGTGCAGCACACCCTATGGGGGACTGATTACAGGAGTAACGGTCACGGCGTAGTCACACAGACTACCCCTGAGCATGTTAGCATGCCCTATGGGGGACCCGACTGTACCTCGGGTAGCTGGTTTGTCCAAGCCCCACACCTCGCGAGGTCTCTGTATATCCAGAATCCTGCAGGTCTAGAATTTATACCATTATAGTGGGCTATTAGCCTGGCAAGCAGACCAACATACAGCTTTGTCAGCCCCCAGGTGCCCCGGTCTCACAAGACTCCGGACCTGGGGGTGCTCCGGACTGTGTTAGGGCCTGTTTGAAAAATACAGGGTTTATGTGTTCTACAACCTGATGTTTGTTTTGGCCTTGGATCTTTGACAGGAGGATTAAATCAACATTTTCAGTTTCCACATCAACGTAAATATACCAGAGTTAGCCATGTCTAGGAACTGTATGGGCCTCATGTGAGACAAACCCCATGCCATTCGTTGAACCAAGAGTAATGCGGTGGATGGACGGTGGGGGGTCTCAGCCCTGGCTCTCTCTGAACAGCAGTCCTAGGATGCTTGCCTGACTGGGGTCCTTGAGTAGAAGTGGCTGGCTGTTTATCCCCAAACAAATGGCCCGGTATATAAAAGCAGCTCATCCTCTATGAAGCTGGCTGTTAGTGCATGCTCAAAGCCTAGGCAGAGCACACAATTCATGCCCAAACAAATAAATGAATGATCGTTGCATTTGTAGACACCTCAAAGCGCTTTACAACGTATGGTGGAAATTGCCTCCAACACCACCAATGGCCCGGCATACAAAAACAGCTAACTGCTTTATGAAGCTGGCTTTCAGTGCATGCTCAAGGCATAGGCATATTCAATATTCTACACAATATTCAAGGCCATTCCATATAGGGAGGTGCCTCCTGGCTTGCCATAATGAACTTCAGTTCGCTCTGTATGTTATTTCCTCAAGTTTGAACGAGAGCTTTTATTTTGAAAATACGCTGAACAGGAAGTCCATCGACGCTTTGCTGCTGCTCGCTTGACACCGGCTTCCTACTCGTGTAATCAGGAAGTGCCTCGCCGCTTAATTGCAGCTTGTTAGTGCGGCTAACAGCCGTTACCGCTCTGTGTACCTGCTTCTGCTACACAGGGCAGGAACGAACCCCACACTATTAACCACTGACTGGGTCAGCTTCGATAGCGGACTTGCTAGGTACGTCAACAGAGTTTATCACCCGCCCTCGGTACTCTCTCACAACCCCACAGGCAACGTTACTGCTTTACAGCTACACGGGGCAGAGAAGGGCTCACTGCTGATTCGCAGCTCTTCTCTTACTCGCGGACATGAGGTGGAGAAGGACGCCAAACTATTCCCACCCACATGGTCAGTTTGTAAGGTCAGCTGTATCTGGGTGCATAAGCAGAGCGTGTTGTACAATACAGCTTTATGATACCCCGTCACCTGTTAAATGATTAGCTTACATGAGGTGGAGAAGGACGCCGAACTATGCCCACCGACTTGGTTAGCTTCGATAGTCAGCTGTATCTGGGTGCGTGAGCAGAGCGTGTCTTGCGATACACCGTGCGATACCCTTTCACCGCTGGCTACCCCGCAGGATTACCTGCAATGCTTTACAAAGGAGAACTTCACAGAGGACCGAGCGGTCCCGAGAGGGGCCCGGAGACCAGCTCTCTTACACCCGCACTGGTGAGAGGATCCTCCGCTATAGCCCTCTGCTTTACTCATGCTCTCGCGTCGTCTGCTGGAAGTGGAAATCAGTGAATCAGTGAGTACATGCACACCTGGGCCACGTAACGGTGTGTCTTAAAGAGATATCCACGTCAACTGCCCTGTGGGGTCAGTCCCCGTACATATGGAATATGTAACTGGGTGGAGAGATAGTCTCGATACGATAGAGAACTGATACCTGGGATTCAATACAATACCAAAACACTACTTTTGTTTCTCTGTATCTTATTTTCTCTATATCTGAGTTATGTGCGTCGCGTGTGCTGTGTGAGCCAATCAGAGGCTTTGTTTCAATCGCCAGCCTTATAACTTGGAACAAACATGCTTATTGGCTCACTGACGCTGTTGAGATTAACTACTTCGCAGAGTTCCCACTAGAAAAGATAGGTGCCAGTTCACGTGTCCCGGAAGATTTCAAGGTCCCGGACAAATGGGAGAAGTTCGGGTCAAATATTATCTGTGTTTATTGAGCTTAAAAACATGTGATAAGCTAAGTCCTGTCAATAGACTCACGTGAATAACGCTATTTTTAAAAGAAATATTACTATGCTCATCTGAAGAACTTTTTTTCTCTCTGACTCTGGTGTAACGAAAGAGCTCTGGAGGTGCATTCCTCTGTGTAGGCCTACGCAGTGCATAGTGGACGTGTTGGATCATTCTTTGACAATTCTGCCTCGTGTCTGTTCCAAGTTTGGAAATAACCTTCTTGCCTATAAGTGACTATGAAAGGAAATATTAACGTCGCGGCTCGACGTCATGCACTGAAATAAGAAACTACCTGTGACTGAAATGGGCTGCATAGTTCGCTATAAATAACAACATTAAGGCATTGATTATGGATTTTGCCAAGTCAGAATCTAAATGCAGACGTTGTTTTGTGAAAATACTTTGGGGAGAAGGAGTTGCTTTTGCCTTCCTGGATCTCTCGTGCTGGTGATGGACCGGGGCGATTCTTGCCCGTAACGTTAAATGTATTGAAGCTCAAATACGCCTCGCGGAGCGCAATTCTCGTACAGTCGCCGTTTAATCCACCTCTATCGTAGACTAAACTAAATCTATGAAGCGCCCAAACAGCAGAATTAAACAAAGCTGGAGAGAATTATATAATACAGGTTGTCTGGTAATTAAAAAAAAAAACGGTAATTACCGGATAACATAAACTCTGCTACTTATGTATCGAAATTTGGTTTTGAATGACACAGCATTTTTCTACACATAGTATTGGAGCAACTTGATCGATACCGTAAGAGCATTGAATTCCGACACCCAGCCCTCGGTGTAACAATTCATCAACCCTAAGTCAATCTGAGATTCTCGGTCTGGGTGACCGATGAACCAAAAGCTGTGTTCCCTCACCTGCAGGAGGGCGGCTATGGTGCCACAGGAGTGCCAGAGCATGGGGGCCAGGTCAGGCACGGACTCCCGCTTCTTGCTGAGCTCCAACAGGGCATTTTCCCGGGTCTCGGGGCTGGACAACTCATTGATCCACTGGTAAATCTTCTCCCTATCCACTTGCGCCAGCGCCGTGGTTACAGCCTGCAAAGCAATGGAGGAAACATACGAGTTGCAGCTCAAACGAAGAACATAAACCCACCTAGTCCTTAGGAAGATCCTCTGCATCTAAATGCATGGGCTCCTGTATGAAAGTTAGAAAAGAGGCCTAAGTTTCCCATCTTTTGTATAGAGTGTAGCGTATACCCTCCCTAAAAACTAGGGATGTCCCGATCAAATTGGAGCTAATCACAGCATATTTTAATTGATCGATATCGGCTACAATAAGGAAGATCAAATTCTGATCATTTCTTTTTTTTTTTTTTTTTTTTTTTTTAAAGAGCTATTCAATTACCAAGCACATCTTACCTACATTGGATTGGTTTTATTAACTTTAATATACTTGAAGGGCTGCTCTACATACAATGGATGGGATACTTACTGTGGGCCCATACAATGCTTGTGTGAACTCTTGCACTCAAATAAAGTTTACATTCTGGTTCAGACCTGCGAGCAATATTAGAATATATAAACCTAAGAACATTGTATGGCTCCACACTGAGACAGTGTCCCATTCATTGTCTAACGTACCTCATAGAGCAGCAGAAGATTATGCATCCAGGTGACATTACAAAGTCGAGAGTTCTCTCCGATTCATAACTTTAGCTAGGAGTTGGCCAACATGTCAAAGTAACGTTAAGGTTGTATTTTTAAAACAGAGTACTTGTAGCTAACGTTAGCTAGCTATGTCAAATGGCTAACGTTAGCTAACGTCAGCTAGCTAGCGTTGTTGGAAGACAATTGCTGTACAACTCCGACAATAATCCCGTTCACTTACTGCTCCTGTAGCCAACATTCTCTGCAGCGCTTGGATATGGTCCCCGGGGGCGTGTTGAGTACCTATTTTAGAAAACTTAAGGCCGTTTTAAAAAATAAAACTACTCTGTTTTGAAACAGAGCTCGGTCTGGCTCGGTGCTCGCGAGAGCGCACAGACGCTTGACCTTTCAACTCTGAGTTTTGAACCAGCCTTCCATTCAAGATGCTGTTCTTCTGTTTCTCCACTAGACAGCGCTCTCCACGGTGGAACACTACAGACTAGAGCATGGAGGTACTAGAACAAGAGTATCTTTGTAATAGAGAAGGAAAGTGGCGACAGTTGCCATCTAGTGGTTGTGTTAAAAAATACTTAAATCACAATTTTCGTTCGGGAGACTTTTTGATTAGACCTATACATTCAAAATTGAACTTTCACAAGTCACACCTTTTCCAACAGTATATTCACATTATGATATGGATAAGATAGATAAGCAGAACATTTTGCAGAATCATATGACTATGGAGGTGCTCTTAGGCATAACATGCACAGCGTCATTTACCATGTCCAATGGGTGGTTACAGTGGGGTGTGAGGTCCAATGGTTAGGGTTAAGGTAATGGGCGGGTTTATGTGACTACATATAAACATACAGAGTCTTTATATGTGAATGAGTCCTTATATGTATAAAATATGCTGTTCCCTGCTTAGAAGTCATTGTGTGAATAACCTTTCATGGTAGACCCTGGTTAGTAGTCTTCTAGACCCCTAGTAGTGGTGTTTTGTGTAGGAAGAGATAGGGAAAGACATGTCACTGATTTTGGAGGCAGGACTTCCCAGGTCAATTGGAGCTTAATTGCAGTGAGGTGTGCGTGTCAGCCTGAGAGCATTTTGGAGCGAGACATGGCCCCTTGTTTGGTTTCTTTTCCTGTTTTTGAATAGTTTGCCTGCCACTAAAGACACCGGCTGCCAAGTCTCCACCTTTTGCTTTTGGTTTGTTACTTTGTTTTGAGATATACATTTTAAGAATCAACCACTACCCTGAACATCGCCACCGACATTGCCAGAAAATACCGAATTGACCCCAAGCCAAATTGGTGAGTCTACATCCTCCAATAGAATAGCTCAGATTCACACTACAAGTTTAACACATGAAGGGATATAGGATGCAAGTTAGGTCCCCTGGTTAGCTTAGTGTTAGAGTTAGCTTCAGCACTCTTAGCTTAATAACTATATGTTAGCCCTAGACATGTAATCACTAGTTTAGGGAATCAGAGGCTTGGGTCATAACGATGGGCTTCAGGCCCACACCATGATGAAGACAACACCCCCTGACCTTAATGCTTAGCAGGGCCGTGGAGAGACCTTTTGGGGGCATGTGCTTAAACAGAAAAAAGGGCACACTAACTAGAATAACTGATTTGGACATTATACTACTGTATATAGCTACAGCTGCAGTCCCCTGCTCTTGGTTAGTAGTCATCTGTGTTTTGTTTTTTCCTCTTTCGTTTTTTCCTATTTAGCTAGTTCAACTAAAAAAACAACTTTGTTTACTGAGCAGGAGAAAGGAAGCAGGCCACTTGCGGACAGCAAGAGCATTTGTGCACTGTATAGAACCAAACGTATGAAAACCTGACTATATGGGCAAGAGGATCTTTCTAATGTTTTTCCATCTCTCTGTTTTAACTGCCACCATTGGAATTGGCACTCAAATTATGACATCATTAATGATGAAATTATATATAAATTAATAAAATAAACCACTTAAGCCCTAAGACTTTTTCGAGGTGGTTTCAAGGTCAAGGTTAGAGTCAGCAGTAGGTGACACATAAAAATGCCATTGGAAAGCTGGGACCCTAAGGAATATATTTGATGTCTATTAATATGCAATAAACATTATATTTTGAATCTCGCCTATTCAAATGATTACAGTTCTGAGTGTATAGAGGCTTGGGACATTATATATATATGCATAATGATAGCCATTGCCATGCTCAATTATGTCTCATGAGTTGTTGCAGCAATTTTTGGGTTGATACTATTTGTTACAGAGATTTGGTGCAAAATGTAACTATTTTTGACCACTCGAGAATTGATAAACATGGTCAGAATCCCTCCAAAATACCCTGTTAAGACACCAAGACCTTGAAGAACCCCTTTAGAAAAACCAGTGCTGTGATTTTGTATCAAAAACATTTGACATCTGGAGATTTCTGCAAGAACTGCATTTGTCTGAGATTAGATGGCGAGCACTTCTGTTCTGAAAATGGCTCAGAAACCCCTTCTTATTTTCAATATACCTAGGAAAGCCATATATCCCCTGAATGGCACAGGTCTCTAGTTTGTGGTTTCAAAGTTTCAAGAGGCTGTGATTATCCTAGAGGTCACAATAGGTCATTTTATACAGTGAGTTCAAGTTTAAAAAAAATGGTCTCGCTACATTGAAATGGCTACTATGGGGACTAACATCATCACACATGAATATAGTTAGGATCCATAAGTCTCAGCTTTCCATTCATTTATTCATCTGTTGTAAAAAGAATAGGGGAAAATAACACATTTGTACTACATGCGAAAAACTGCATGGTTTTGCCCCAAAACTGCATGTGATTAGCATAAATTGGGCATGTCTGTAAAGGGGAGACTCTTGGGTATCCATAGAACCCATTTACATTCAGATATCTTGAGGTGAGAGGTCAAAGGACCCCACTGAAATGGCGCTGCCATTTTTTCCCTCACCAAACTGTAGCCTACATTATTTATGACATGCTTGGTACCTCTGGATTCCTTAGGTTGTCTAGTTTCATATGATACCATGACCTTCGCGCTAGCTTAAAAAAATGAGCAAGCTAGAGCCCGGGAAAGTCAGCTAATCAAAGTCGAGCTTATGGGGTTAAAATGGAACACCAGGCAATTGGAACAAAAGGGCATGTGCTCGGGCACTTAGAGCCTGTAATACTGTGCACTGCCTCGAAATTCGGTGGTTATTAGTAGTGGTAGCCAACAAGCTCAACCAGCTAGGTACCATCACCGAGACCTTGTCACCTGGCATATATCATACGGTGCAAGTCAATGGGGCCCCACGACTTCGTTCAAGGCCTACATTTCCATTTAAATGTTCTGCTCAGCAGAGTTGATGTATGCAGTGAGTAGCCGAGGCTCTCCAGTCAGTTCTATCCCAGCGCTGTTATTAAATGACCATGACCCTTCCCTCTTGGATCTATGAACGCCAGTCTGCCCCTCTCTCTCTCTCTCTCTGTTGCACTGGAAGGCAGGCAGGTGTGGCTAGTAGGGGAGACTGGGGGCAATTGTAACAAGGGGCAATTGTAACACCTGCAATTGCACCAAACCAAAACAACTTAGAAGTGTGAAATTCACTCCGCACATACTCCTTGATGGTCCCCCTCTGCCCACCAAAGGACAGACTGATGGCTAATGCATTATTTATAATTTATTTTTTATATTTCTTAAAAGAAAAGTACATGAGTTTTATGGATAGTACATAAAGTTATTATGCCATGAGGTGTGAATTAATATGGTATAACCTGGTAATCAATACAATTGCCCTCAAAATAGGAGATTAGGCCTTGAATCCCTCTGAGACTATAGTAATTTTATTCTATAATTAATTATTTTATAATAGATGGTAAATCACCCTTCTAAAGGTGTCGCTGAAATGTCAGTGGAACTGCAGGGTGAGATTCTTAGGTGGTACAGCTGTGGTGGAAGACGCACTAGAAGAAAAATCCTGGTCAATTCAGGCGCACAATTAATTTATTTAAAGGGGAATACCACCCTTTTTAAGACCACATATGTTCTTCTTGTGCCCTAGGACAGTTCAGTCAGTATTTGTGAACATCCTAAAGCTAGAAATCAGAGAGAGAGCCCTCCAATCGGTGATGTCACAGGGATGTAAAATCTGGGGCTGCTCCACAGACAATAAATGGGGCTCTGAATGTATGAGGCCATAAAATGTTTGTGTGAGCTCTTACACCCAAATTAGGTTTATCTTAGGTCTTGACCAGAATTTAAACCTAATTTGGGTGGAAGCTCACACAAACATTTTATGGCCTCATGAAGTCAGAGCCCAAGATTTTACAACCCAGTTTGGAGGGTTCAGAGAGGGTTCTAGCTTTAGGAGAGAGTGGTGTGTGTTCACAAATACTGACTGAACTGTCCTGGGGCACAGGAAGAACATTAGGTTAATTTTTTTAATGGGTGGAATACTACGCTTGTAAAAGTGAAAGTTCTACTTAAAAGTAGAAAAGTATGATATTTAAGTATCAAAAGTAAAAGTATACATTCTATGTGACATTTTTGTATTTCAGTGCTTTGGAGCATTCTGTCTTCTCTGTATTGACCTCTACTGTACTTTTTTTCTCCATCTTCCCAGATATCCTTAGATCAGCCAACTCAATAAAAACATTTAGGCTATTATGTGCTTTTTTGGTTCTAAATAGGAGCTTTAAACATAAAAGTTGTCCATATGAACCATGGGAAACCTCTTTATCAAAAAATTTATAAATACAATTTGAACAGTGAGAAAGTGCTGAGGCATGTGCTGAAGCATGTCTGCCATCTAGTGGACAACAATGTTTAATGCATCACTATTTAGCTGTGCAAAATAGATCTAATGAAGACACAACTGGACTGTATGTTGATGTTGTCGGTTATTTAGATGATAACCGATCTTTATAGATCTTTTTACTAAGATCTATAAAGCAGATATTGTCTTGTTTGTGGCTAAGAGTCAATAAGACTGCAATAATACTACAACAGAGGACATTACTAATGATATGCGATAGGTACATGTTCAGCAATTTCTAAGCCATCAATTGGCTGGATTGTGTTGAACACACTTAAAGGCAGAATCTGCAATGTCATCAAACAGTGACCTCTAGCCAAAAGAGCCCCTCTTGGTATTGTGCTTTGTTTACATCTTTTGTTTTTGTCTGATGTTTGGGTTGGATTTCAGTGGGGTTAGGGGAAGAGTTGCTACTGCTGGCCACACCCCAGGCTCTGCCAAGAGAGGTTAGGACAAATTCACAGTAATGACAAGTTACTAGACTCCAACCCACACATCAGATCAAAACAAAAAAAAGTAAACAAAACGCAGTACCCAGCGGGGCTCTTTTGCTTAGAGGTCATTGTTTTGACAGCATTATAGATTCTAACTTTAAGGACTCTACTGTACAAACACCAGATGACCTCATGAAATGAAAATCAGAGATAAATTCAAGAAGTGTATGGCTATCCACTTCATAATTTTTTTATCCTAACATTTGAAAGATATCAGTATGTATTAGGGATGTGCCGATACAATACTACTAGGATACTACAGGTATTGGTCAAGGCTGGTAGGAAGGGTCTTGATCTGGGCCTTGAGAGGAGGTGAGAGACCACCTCAAATAGTGACATGAGTGAACTATTGTTGGCCATTGACCGGCTCCACTGGAAGAGTGGTGTCTCAGCGCCTTGCTCAAGGGCATATCAGCAGTGATTGTTGATGAAGGGGAAAGTGTTATTCATTCACATCTCCTGCCCAGATCTTCCCTGCTGGTCCAGAGATTTGAACAGATTACCTTTTTCGGTTTCAAGCCTGCTTCTCAAGTTCCCATATGAAGTTCCAGATATACATTTCTGGTGAATCCTTCACACTACAGATACTGCAACTGAATGGCTTCTCTCATGAGTTCTTATATTTCAGACTAACACACATAACAAATATTTCACCCCAGACTAATCTCATAGTCTCTCCTGTGATGCATCGGGTTTGGTTTCTGAACACATCACTGCAATCATGTCAATTGATTTGTATGTATGAATCCCATGGGTTTATGATCAACCTAAATTAAGAATGTACCCAGTGAAAAGCCTTCAAGTCAGTTCAGAACATACTTATTTACAATGACATGTTACGTCACAATAGGCTTCACCATCCTGTTCAGTTTCTGCTGTAGCCAGGCCATGTGGCAGACTTAAGTATCTGTGAAACCTTGTTAAAAAAAATGTGTAGAATGTAATTGGTGGATTTATATAAATCAGTGTGTGCGTGTGCGCATTTTATAGGGACTAAATAAAAAAAAAAAAAATTAAAGGAAACTTTTAAATATCTTCTAGCATGGCAATTCAAACAATTAACTGTTTGTGAGACAGAGAGCAGTGTTGTTGCTGCAGTTGTACTGTATGTGTGTGTGTGGGGAGGGGGGGCAGTATTGTACATAGATGTTAGACAAAAATATGACTATTTAACCTAATTCTAGGAGGCTTTACTAAATAGCTCATTGAATATTTCACGTGTGTTGGCAGCTTATTTAGTGGAAGTTAAAGTGCCATGGTATTTCATAATCGATTAGATTTAAAGCCCCCCATTAGCTCCACCATTACAGAACTAATGCACCACTTTAAGTACAAACATAGTAAGACTTTGATACAGAAATCAAGGGAAACACATGAACTTTATTTAGGGAGGTACATTATTAATCACATCTGATACAGAACCTGTTGTAACACACTCATTTAATAAGCTTGTAATTAAATATGTACCACTAGAAAACATGAAGGGAAAGGCACCCATTTGGGAATCAAAGGATTATATAGTGTAGCTTAGAGTTGTCAATAAGACCACACACCATGGGGTGGAGATTGCCTGCCTGCATTTTTGCCCAGCAGTAACTTAAGTGTTTATGACATGATAGGCTTGTCAACAAATAAACGAGACATTCAGCTATTTCTTTCCATCGAGGCCAAGGATAGTGTCTTGGTAAAAAACATAAGATTGCCGAAGACATAAAAAACAATTCTTTGGTAGATGAAAACACCACATGAAACAAGAGGATCTAGAGAGATGACAGTCCTTTCCCTTGTGCTGGTCAAGGACTACAGCTCTCCATCTCTCTATGATATCTCTGTGATGTCTCTCTACGTCTTTTTCCGACACACCCCGCTCTCTTCCTAATACTCGTCCCCCTCTTCATCCTCTTCGAACGAGTCAATTCCCACCTCTTCGTAATCCTTCTCCAGGGCGGCCATGTCCTCTCTGGCCTCGGAGAACTCTCCCTCCTCCATGCCCTCACCAACGTACCAGTGTACAAAGGCCCTCTTCGCGTACATCAGGTCAAACTTGTGGTCGAGACGTGCCCAGGCCTCGGCGATGGCCGTGGTGTTGCTCAGCATGCACACAGCCCTCTGGACCTTGGCCAGGTCTCCTCCGGGAACCACGGTTGGGGGCTGGTAGTTGATGCCTACCTTGAAGCCTGTGGGGCACCAGTCTACGAACTGGATGCTCCTCTTGGTCTTGATGTTGCCGATGGCCACGTTGACGTCTTTCGGCACCACGTCGCCACGGTACAGCAGGCAGCAGGCCATGTACTTGCCGTGGCGCGGGTCACATTTCACCATCTGGTTGGCGGGCTCGAAGCAGGAGTTTGTGATCTCGGCCACGGAGAGCTGCTCGTGGTAGGCCTTCTCGGCCGAGATGACCGGAGCATAGGTGGCCAGGGGGAAGTGAATGCGGGGGTAGGGCACCAGGTTGGTCTGGAACTCCGTCAGGTCCACGTTGAGGGCACCGTCGAAGCGCAGGGAGGCGGTGATGGAGGAGACGATCTGGCTGATGAGGCGGTTGAGGTTGGTGTAGGAGGGACGCTCAATGTCCAGGTTCCGGCGGCAGATGTCATAGATAGCCTCGTTGTCCACCATGAAGGCGCAGTCGGAGTGCTCCAGGGTGGTGTGGGTGGTCAGAATGGAGTTGTAGGGCTCCACCACAGCTGTGGACACCTGGGGGGCTGGGTAGATGGCGAACTCCAGTTTGGATTTCTTTCCGAAGTCGACAGAGAGACGCTCCATGAGCAGAGAGGTGAAACCAGAGCCAGTGCCTCCACCAAAGCTATGGAAGACCAGGAAGCCTTGAAGGCCTGTGCATTGGTCTGCCTGAAAAGGAGAAGAAACAGCAAAATGTTTATCATCTTCAGAGGTGAAATTCTTTTCCACCATTGGTGCACACACAACGCACTAAATAATACATATACAGTATTAAAAACAGAATACATAATAACACTTATAAAACATATTGATAATGTACAGACCCTAGTCTGATTGATCATCACGTACAGTTGCCATTGTGAAACATTATGTTTGATCCGTTTTCATGCATGCCTCTTCAGTCTTCCCTATGGTATTTCCCCAGGCAGCTGCAGGATATGTCCTCATTTCCCAACCTGGACATTTAATATTACGCTTATGAAAGTGACCTAAAACGGCGTGGTGATAAAAATTCAGTGCAGATGACATATTGCCAGTCTGACACTGCTGTGCACAGCAATGACCCCTAGAGGAAAAGGCCTTTTGATTTTAGTGACCCCATGGCCTTTCCTTTAGCGCCACCATCAGGCCAAACATTTATATCCTACTTGTGAATGCAATAACTCCATTCGCTTTCATTCAAATTTGCAGCGCCGATTCATGACCCCTAGGAGAAGCCTATTGATGTCGGTGACCCCATGACTTTTCCTCAAGCACCACCATATGGCCATACTTTCAATACTCAAATCAGTGCATCTCCTGATCCGATTTCCACCAAACTTGATGAATACATTCGCCTTACCATAGCAAGGAGGTCTGTGAAGTTCTGAGTCATCTGGCCTCATGGTGGCGCTATTCTCATGAAACTAAAAACAGCAACTACTCCTCAACGGCTCATATTAGGGGCGTGGTCACAAAAGGTGGATTGAGAATTCAGGCCAGTCGGGGAGATACCCGCTGTCCGCACGTCTAGTTACCCAATGGTTTTATGAGGCAGATATACTGATTTCTCCACACAATATTGACCAATATCGACAGTCATCAGAATTTTAGCACAAATACAAAACAGGTTAAGCTTTTCAGACATGCATACATTGTCTTAAGATAATCACGTTGTATCATGAGTGTATGGGGGCTTACAATACTCCCCGTAACAACTGAAGAACACAGCCATGCAAGTGAAAATTCTCTGAAATTCAAGTCTTCTTTAGACAAGAGGCCTTGTTAGGGTTATTCTGTTGTTCACTTGGCACTTGTATTAAGCGACACACTCCTAGTGAAAAGGTCATAAAAATGTAGCGATAGTTCACAGCTGTTGGGTATAGTTCAACAGCGTGACATCTACATCTCTGGCAGCTTCTCTTACCAGTTTACGGATCCTGTCCAGTACAGAGTCAATGATTTCCTTGCCGATGGTGTAGTGTCCACGGGCGTAGTTATTGGCGGCGTCCTCCTTCCCTGAGATTAGCTGCTCCGGGTGGAACAGCTGTCGGTAGGTACCTGTGCGGACCTCATCTGAGAGAGAGAGAGAGAGAGAGAATATAGGAAGAGAAAAAAGAAAAGAAAGGGAGAGCAAAGAAAGAAAGTAAAGACGGAGAGAAAGGGTGGATAATATGCAAGGTTATATTTCAAAAAGCTATATTATCAGTTTTTGAGCAAACATTGGCTCATGTTCATTGCTCAATATTTCCAAAGTACAGAGGGGTGCATGTAACCACTTTACAACAGGAGTGAACAGAATGTTCAGTTATCAAAATTCTATCTCACGAGAGATCATACACCTCAAATTTAAACCCAATAGAAAATCTTACTCACTGGAATCTTACCCCTTTTAGGGCCAAAATGAATGTCGCTGGGGTGTGGACCCTACTTTTGGGTGACCCTAACCTCCTAAACAAATCGCAAGCCCCAAATCGGCGACGCGTTCCACCGAACCCCAAATTCACTCACCGATAACGGTGGGCTCCAGGTCGACGAAGATGGCCCTGGGAACGTATTTCCCGGCGCCGGTGTTACTGAAGAAGGTGGTGAAGGAGTCGTCGTGGCGAGGCTTGTCGCTCGGCATCTGTCCGTCCGGCTGGATGCCGTGCTCCAGGCAGTACAGCTCCCAGCAGGTGTTGCCCATCTGGACGCCAGCCTGGCCCACGTGGACTGAGATACATTCACGCTGGGGGGAGGAGCACAGGTGGGAACAGTTAAAAGGCTTGTCCCAAGGCCTACCGAGGAGACCGATAGGAAAACATCACAAGTAAGGGTGCAACGATACACACGTTTACGAATTTCGAATTTTTTTTTAGGTCACGATTCGATTTTAGATTCTTTATGCATTAAAATGTGTTCATACTACAGAGCTCTAATTATAGATTACAGCTTGGTTTTTTTCTTTCAACGTCGCCCTTATGAAAAAGTATGGCAGTATGATGGTAATTTCAGTTCTACCATGGTACGGGCCAATTGTATAAGTAATTTACCGTGATATTACCATGGCAAATGTTATGCATCACCATGGTACCACTTTTGTACTTAAATAATACCATGGTATAATCCAATTTAAACCATGATACTACCATCCCGATCACCATCGTAGTTACCACAGAATTATGGGAGTACCATGATACTTTTTTGAAAATACCATGATACTTTTTTATAAGGGCATAAACAATGAAAATGAACCATAAACATTATGGTAATAGCAGAAGCCATACTATACCAGTTAAACAGGGAAAAAATGGGAGACCCAGGGAAGAGAATGAGAGAAGGAGAATAGTCTATAAGAGTTTAAAATTTCCATACACTGTATTGAAGGTAGATCTTTTATTCTGTATTGAGAATCCTTACACCCCTAACGAAAACACTAGTCTTGTATGTTTAAGACTCGGGCTGCCCCGTCTGTGTCGGTTAACTGGCCAGTTTGGCCTTAGTCAACTAAGACTTGTCAGTTCATTTGTCATGTTCTTCTTTCCATGCTGAAGTTATTTCCTGAAGAAATTATGAGCAAATCTCTGGTTAGCACTAGATTTAAAAGAGGTCCTTCTGCATGACTGCAAGTGGGAAAGACAATGTGTCGATTAAATCAACGAAGCGACGAGTGGACAAATTCCAAGGACTGTTTGTCGACTCGGAATGTCTTCGGTGGAGGGCAGGCCTAAAAAGAAACATTTTCAATAATTTCTTTAAATTTCCTGGGGCTCACTGTCCGCAACAGAACACCACAGGAGCCACAGACAGTGACGCGCCGACACCCACAAAACGACACTCTATAAAAAAAGGGATTAGCTGTGACTGTTGAGCTCTCGCAGAGGTGGGCGGAGTGACTGGTGGCAAACAGGCTGCCGTGAGCTCCCAACCGGTCATGGGTTTGCGCAGAATTTACATCCTGATTAATGGATGTTTTAAATAGGACCACGTCAGGCTCGTTTCCCCTGCCGATCGTTCGCCAACTCTCCCGAGCATCTAGAGCAGCGTCGCGATCGCCTTTGTGACATTATGGTGCAAACACAGCAGCTGGTGCTCGCTGGCTGAAAAATATTTGATGGCAGGTGTGGTGAGAATGCAACGCATCTCAATTCTACCACATCCTGTCTTCGGAACTTTCATATAAAAAAACAGTCCAAAGTGCTTCCCACACACCCAGCTGAAGAATGTCTAGCTCCCAGGCAAGTGAAGGGGAAAGCACCAATAGGCATTGGTTTGACTGTGTCGAGAGCAACGCGTCAGGACTCTTAGCTGGGGGTTTTTTCTTCTCCAAATGGAGTCTCGCCAACGGGGAACTTTGGCTGCACCTGTCAGTCCTGTTTCAAAAACTGGCTCTGAACAGAGATAAGCTTGTAGGGGAAAGGTGCCACTGAGGCAAATGTAAACATTTGGGAGTAGGAGACGGTGTACAGGACAAATTAATTTGCACTGGTGCTCATTGTGTGCGTTTAGTTTATTGCAGCAGGTGTTTAGTTGGCTGTTGTGAGCGAAAGCCAGCTGCCACACTGGGCAAATGAAAACACGCTAGGCTAACTGCTGCTAGCAAAAATATAATGACATTCGCTATGGTAGCAGTCATTATTTCCACTTCAGGGAAGGACTGAAGTCAAAAGTGGTTTTGCAGCTTTGGTGTCACAATTCTCTCCCTGAATTTATATGCAAATCAAGGTTTTGACTGATCTGATAACACCGTTAGGAAATTCAAACACCACTGTAATATCAATCTGAGCCTACAAGTGAATCTATGACGAAGCCCCTGTTATTTCAAGCCCTTAAATCTCCTCGAATTACATAAAAGTTACAAAGTGCTTGACAAAGGATACAATCATAACTCAAAGTCAAAGTCAAAGAGGAACAATAAAGCTAAAGAATATATAGCCTATCTCGCGAGAGCTACCCTACTTTCCACTCCCTCGCAGGACAGGGAGAGTGTGTTGGTAACAGGAAGTGGGGGAGGGGTTGGCGATGGCATTGCACAGGGATGTGGCGGGAGTGCCAAGTATGGGCATAGAAGCGAGGTCAGCAGCCAGTTATTTCAAGTGACGTGTCAATCAGTTGACTTTACCCCCCCTTCACACACGACTGCACCCACTGGAGCCCTTCCAGTAGCTATTCTACCCCACTGACCCGCTTTGATCCTCGAGACCACAACCTATACCGGGGGAAATATGTTCGAACTACACGCAGTGTAGACTCTTGGGATCATTCTAAATATACATGCGCCTGACCAGGATATGATCTTTTGTGACCAAAAATTACGTACTCATGCGATTTATCTCTACAAACAGGCCTTTCGATGTGGCTGGAAGTTAGGTTTGTTTTTAAAGTGTGTGGTGAAATTATGGAAATTAACTGAAACATGACCAAGTCAGGCTAATATACAGCTCACAACTACTAAATGTTATCATCATTAGCGGTCTTGTTCATTCTGAATTGTGTGACTTGGATGTCATTCAAAACCCATTTTGTTTGCTTTGGCTCGTTTTCATTCCATGACCCACCTGGCTAAATGCTGGGTCACACCCTTGGTTTGAAAACCACTGGACTAGGATGCAAAACCATATCTCCAAACTACTCTGACCTGAGATAGAACATTAGAACAGCAAACTTTTAATGCAGAGACAATCAGCTAGATGACAGCAAAACGCACATTGTTACTGTTACACCAAGGGTAATCACACTTTATGTCAGGGAATTTATTGCCAGTGCTACTTTAAAAAAGGGGAACTGCACTCAATATAATAATTTGAATCTTATCCCTATGATCCAAGACAGTCCAAAAATATCAACAGCGCTCTCCAAAATCTCAAAACTAGAGAGCTAAATCTCTCATCTGTGATGTCATCAGGTATAAAGTCAGAAGTGCCCCATAGACCACTACAAGAGTGCACTTGGTAGAGTGCAGATCTCCGCCAAGGCTTAACAATGTCCCCACTTTGACGTTTCTTCCATTTCACACTCACCATTGTAGGTGTAGACAACAGAAACAAGAGTTGCTTAAATATTGCCTGTCTCAATGGTCCGTGCATAAATCCATGTTTTATGCATCATCAACGACGGTGATCCTACCTCACATTACACTGTCGTGTGAGACACATTTGTCAAGTTTGGTGCAACGTGGATAAAGCGTTCACAAGTAACGCATGACTTCCGGTTTACCGTGCACTTTTCCAAAATGTTGTTAGATCTGGGGACCATATAGTTTGGCTTATCGACTAAAATCTAAATGATAGCCTACATAATACATCTTGATACCATTAGTGGGATATCACAAAGGGACAGCACATTTCAAATGTCGTCATGACTGCACAAGTCACAAGTAAACACATCACTTCCTGTTTAGCATGCATTTATCAAAAATTTGACTGGATGTGGCCATCAGACGGTTTGGCCCATCAACTATTTAAATAAAACATGTCGGTCCCTAGATGCCACACAACAAGTTTCATGAGAATCAGGTGAACCACCCAGGAGGACTGGGGAAAGATATTCACAGCAAAGTGTGACTGTACGACCAACAGGTTAGGAGATGGTAAATGGACTGCATTTACAGTATATAGCAGTTTTATCCAAAGTGCTTTACAACTGTTGTTCAGGCCTTCCCCGTCTGCAATTGGTCCAAATATCAATTGATTGATTGGTTGCACCACAGTCGACCGGCTGTGTACTGGCCTCTCAACTGCTCGTTCCCTCCCGTGACCGAGATAGCATACACTTCCTGTGGTAGCAGCACAAGCCAGCCTAGAAACATAGCATTGTAGTGAACGCTAGTTAGGAGTATTTAGAATAGAGTTGTATTCTCGTCACTTTCCATTCAACAGACTTGGGTGGTCTAACCCCATCTGCTAACTAGGTTATTAGTAAAATCTTTCAAACCAAGTGGGGCTCATTTCATCAGTTAATCTATATTACTTTTCAAAAATGAAGAAAGGTGCTGGTAACATTTATTAGCCTGTTGCCATGTTTACATTAAGCCACCATTAGTGGTGCTGGATACTTTGCTTTAACTTTGTTACATCTAATGTCACCAAAATGGACACACAGCATTTCAAATTATACCTTTAAGAGACAAGACAAGCATACAATCAAAATTATTTTATTGTCTATCGACTTCATTGCTACTAAATACATCAAAACCACCTCCGAATCGTCCTCCGTTTTAGTCAAAGAGTGCTCATATGAAAGAAAGAGGGTCTGGCTCCGGTTAGAGCTGGCTCATGATAATACTGCACCCCCCGGTGGTGCAAAGTGAGACAAAAATAAGCTACTTTGATGTCTTTTGAGGTATGTCGCAAAACTGTGTTTTGGGTGTGTTCGCTGGAGGTTTTTTTTCCCTTTAAGTTCTTTCTTCTTTCCAAGTCTACTTTCAACTTTATGCCTCATATTCACCCATTCACTCACACAGACGGCGGATGCAACCATGCAAGGCGTCAACCTGCTCATCAGGAGCAATTATGGGTTCAGACATGCTGCCGGGAGGAGCCAGGATTGAACCGGGAACCTTAAGATTACCAGACAACTGTTATACAGTGCCTCCTGAGCCACTGCAGCCTCTGCACGCTCATTTGACAATTTAAAGTTTGGCCTGATGGTGGCACTACAGGAAAAGTGATGGGGTCATCAAAATCAATAGGTTTTCTCCTCTTGGGGTCATGAATGTGCACCGCAAATTTCATGGCAATCCGGCAGCTATTACTTTGATATATCCCATTCACAGACAAACAAAAGGGTTGTGAAAACATAACCTCTTTGTCGGAGGTAATGAATTGGAAATGTATGAGCGCCCGGGGGAACAGTATATGGTTACGTTTTCTGTTTCAGAACTGAGAACACTATTACAGAATAAAGCCAATTTGGGTATGAAAAAGAAAATAACATTCTTTGGGTCCACAAAACCATGCTCCCATTCATTGTCAATGGAGCAGCTTCAGCCTTTATACACTATGACATCACACGTTTGATTCTTCTCTGGTTTCTGGCTTTGGGAGAATTGCTTCTTTCACACATATTGATTGAACTTTCCTAGGCCATGGGAATAAAACGGGCATTCTTGATTTGGGTGGTGTACCCCTTTAAGTAATCCATATGTCATCTGTGACCCATGTTGGCCAATTCTGAAAGATGAGTGGCAACTTGTTTGCCTGCTCATGACGCAACAGGCCAATTTAGTTAATGTGTACCACACATACACAGGCCTATAACTTTTACACTTCTAGACTATGGGTAATGCAGTGTTGCAAGGGATCGCACAATATGGCTGTGCAGACACCGAATTTGTAATTACAAATTAACATATGCTGTTGTGCAACAGTGAATCTATCGAAACAGGGACTCCATAGAGGCTGTTGTGATGTTAAGCAACATTGACCAAACTTCCTGCAAGGCTTTTCAGTTGCTGAGA
>OMKL01156088.1:0-10743 GCA_900302295.1 Parasudis fraserbrunneri | reverse complement strand
AATGTTGACTGTGAAAGTATAGAAAGTATAGATTGTTAAGCCTTGGATGAGGTCTGCACTCTACTGGGTGCACTCTTCTAGTTAACTGTGCATTAAAACCTGGTGATCCAGGTGTTTGTTAACTGTGATAAAACCTGTGTTGGTGATCAAGGTGTTTGTTAACTGTGTTAAAACCTGTGTTGGTGATCCAGGTGTGTGGAGGGTTACTATGGTGACCCAGTCTCCAGGGAGCCCTGTGAGCCCTGTCTGTGTCCCGACACTCAGACCAGTGGGCGATTCTTTGCCAGCTCCTGCAGCAAGGACCCAGAATCCCACAGTCTGATCTGCAACTGCTTGAACGGACACACAGGTAGGTATCCCCCATCCCCCATAGGTATGTCTCTCATCTATTGCCTATGTACAGGTGAGGATACGTGTAGATGGATACTATGTGTAATACTGGTTTCATGGAAATTCAAAAGAAAAAAATCAAGAACTCAAATATTTATCGGTTGAATTATTCATGAAATTCCATTGCATGAATTTTTTTATGATGAATTCCATCTTATTACCTTCTAGTTTGGCAAAGAACAGATGAAGAATGGTATTGTAATATACTGGGGAGTAACACACACTGAAATAAAGTTCATGAGGTGCTTATAACTGGTGAAAGTATGTTAAGAAAATCAAATCACACACTATCATACTCCACATGCACTCCGAGAAGCATCCAAGGAATAGCTACATCCCAAGAATAGGCTACTTAAAACATTGCTGTGTCTCTGCTGTGTCTCTTGTCTTTAACCCTCTCCTCTCCTCTCCTCTCCTCGCCCCTCAGATTCCCGCTGTGACGTTTGCGCCCCTGGTTTCTATGGTGACTTGACAGTAACGGGAGCGCGGTGCGAGGAGTGTCCCTGTAACAACAACACAGACCCTGATGACCTGGCAGCATGTGACAGCGTGACGGGACAGTGTCTACGCTGCCTCTACAACACCCACGGCCCCCGCTGCCAAAGCTGTAAGCCTGGTTACTATGGTGATGCCCTGGCTCAGGACTGCAAAGGTAAAGATCGCAACATCAAGGATGTCAGTATTGATTTTGGTGATTAAATTGAAAGTTTGATATTTGATCACTTGAGTCAACAAATCAATGACACTTGGCTGTGGTCCAAGTTGCCTGTGGTCTTGGTATGACAGGATAAATAAAAGCGTGTTTGCGTGTTTAAATGTGTGTGTATTCTCCAGAATGCTCCTGTGACCGGCGGGGTACGGAGGTCACTCAGTGCCCGTTGGGCAGTCCGTGTTTCTGCAACCCAAAGACCGGGCAGTGCCCGTGCAGGGCTGGCGTTGTGGGTGTGCTCTGTGATGAGTGCGACGATGGATACTGGAATATCCAGGGGGTGTCAGGCTGCCAACCTTGCAACTGTGATCCTGCCAACTCTCTCAACAACATATGTGACAAGGCAAGGCCTCAAAAATCTTCTGTATAAACAGTAATAGGTTGGGGAAGTGGTTGCATGGCGAGGGAGGGTTACACACATACATACCTGTACATTCAAACCTGTGAGCTGCCCAGTACTTGTACTGTTGGCCACTGAGCTCCACTGGAGCAATTAGTAGTTAACCTAAGTACCCTGCTCAACCATACATTGACGATAATTGCTGAGGGAGGGAAAAGTGGCTCACATTTTGGGAAATACATTTTGGGAAATACACTTATTTGTGCCATCTTCCCCAGCGTCAGACGAGAAGATTGATATCAATTTCATCTCTGTGCATCAGTTTTGGAGTTGTTGGCAGTTGTCTTTCTTCAATTTTGATGGAGCTAGGCTAGCTGCTCCCTACTGCTTCCAGTGCTTGTGCTAAGCTAAGCTAGGCTAGCATGCACCTGGACCTCTCTCTGGGGCTACTGGACACACAGAGATGAAACTGATTTCAATCTTCTTGTCTGACTCTGGGGAAGATGGCAAATAAGTGCATTTTCCCAAAATGTTGGGGTGTTCCTTTAAGTATAATTTATACTCGACTGTGAAAATGCCATTGGAGCTCCAGTGGAGGTGTCACCGGTCCCGGTGTAGGCCAAGGAGCCTACTGGCGAAGCCTACATACACCTAACCCAAAATGTAACTGAGTGTAGGGCCACTCAAGTTCTAATCTGTAGGCTAAAGAGGGAATTTGTTTTATAATGGGAATTAACCTCAGCAATTTATAAATCACTCTCAAAATCAATATCTTTTGTCTTTAGGTGACAGGACAGTGTCAATGTCGTCCTGAGTTTGGGGGACGACAATGTGATGAGTGCGGGGAAAATCACTTTGGGAATCCTGACCTGCAGTGTATATGTAAGTGATGGCCATTAATAATTCTGGCTAACAGACACAGTATGCTAATATGCAATGTTAACACCAGGGGGCCCACCCTTCCAGCAGATCAAACTCTGTGCCCTCCCTCTACGAGTCCCCACAGATGGGAAAAGTAATTATCAGTATCTCAGTAAATGGATAATCAAGAAACAGTTGTCTTCATTTGTTGATATTGTATTAAAACTTAAGGGTTGGGTTAAAAACCACTGGGTAGTAAGGAGGGTGGATGAGGGGGCCCCCCAAATCACTTCTCACTTAGGGCCCCCAAAACCCAAGGGACACCTCTGTTGATCCATGTTCTCCCATTATCTTGTTCCTAGCATGTGACTGTAACATGGAAGGAACTGAGCGCCCCTCGTGTGATCCTGACACTGGAGAATGCTTGTGTCGCGTTGGCGTGACCGGCATCTTCTGTGACGAGTGTGCCCCTGGGTATGACGCCGTGTTCCCTGCCTGTGCCCCCTGCCATCCGTGTGCCACCCTCTGGGCAGAAAATGTCACCGACGTCCAGCGTGCTGCCCAAAGGATGCGAACCTTCATCCCTCGCCACGGTGACCACGTGCAGCCTGGCTACAGACGCCGGTGGCATCGGATATCGGAGATGCACTCCAAGCTGGACTGGTTAGTCAACCTGACAGGGAAATCCCTACCACTGGCAGAGAATGTGGAGAAACTGAACCAAAAGATTAGGTAAGATTGAGTACTATGCAAGTATGCAATATCTGTGTTGTAATTATTCCATAATCTTGGTTGAGATTAAATCTTAAGATAAGATAAGATATGTATAAGATAAGTCTTTTTTTGTATACACCACAGTGACATGCACTTTCCCTAAACTGCTCCATTCCTTCCAACCACACAGGAAGCTCAAAGACACGATTGACCCCAATTTAATCATAATTGACCCATCCACCCTCCTGGATGTTGAAATCGACGGCATTCGCCACGAGTTCAAGAAGCTGATAGATCACTTAAAACTTAAAATCAGTGAAGAGCCAGAGGTTGATACGGAAGAACTGGAAGGTACACTGAAGTTGTTTAATGTACCAAGCTGTCTGGTCATTGGAAATCTAATCAGTTCTTTGATGTATGTAGCTTGCTCCATCATCTTCAGTCACATATGACCACTGTAAAGTGATGCCAGTGATGAATTCAACAATAAGACATAGAGATTATTGAACACAGCCACAAACGATTTCAAACATTACATCACAACTTCCAACTGAAAATGCTAGAATATCTCACATACATATGTATTTCCCATTTTCTCATGAAATTCCTGCATTGACAATGAACACTCTGCTTCAGTTTCCTCTGTTCTAAACATATTTTAAAGGTGAAAGTTTGTAATTTTGGACCCCTAACCCTATTTCTCACTTACCAATGATGTTGTTGATCGATAGAGTTCTTTCTCAGCAAAATCCATGCTGTTCTTCATACTGGATACCCGCAGCTCCGGCTAGTTAGCCACAAAACCACTGTAAAGTAATATATAGCCCCTGGCTATATAAGCCCTGAAATAAATCCTGAAACTTCATGAGCACCCTAAGTAGGTTTCAACATTTATGTCAGGGCTTGCTCATACTGGAATGTGACCCCATTGACTTCGAATTAGTTTTGTAGCTAACTAGCTGGAGCTGTGGGTATCCAGTATAAAGAACAGCATGGACTGTGCTGAGAAAGGACGTTACCAATCGACAACATCATTGGTAAGTAGGAAATAAGGCTAGGGGTCCACAATTCGGAAATTACCCTTTAACCACACTGATATACCGTAAGTGCAATATACATATACTGTCCCACCATATTGTAGAGGCCCTGGATGAGATCAAGAAGCTCCACAAAGAGTTCATGGCAGATGAGAAGAGGGTGAGGAATGCTAAGAAAGCCCTGGAGGACTCTATGGACACACGTCAGGAAATCAAAGAGAAACTAGCCAGCTGCAGCAGCAAAGGGGACATGAGCCCACTGGAGAAGAAGGTCAAAGCTCTGAGTGTGACACGGCTCAATGAAGATGTGAGTCACACTCTGTACTAATCTGGTCCAGTCCTGCTCTGGACAGTGAATTCAGATATTTTTATATAACAATGCTTGCATTGTGGGTCTGCTAAATGACTAAACTGTAAACTGTTGCATGTTGCTGTTATTATTAACTGGGAACAGGAAATGGTAATTATTGAGGACCCTACTTTAGCATGCTGGTCAGATAAAGAAGTATCGGTTCCTGGGTTATATTTGCTGTATTCACTGGTGTGTATGCCTCGTGAGACAATTTGTCTGTGTCGACAGAGGACACATGTGCAGTTTGCAGGGCCTAGAATGGCTCAGTAAGTTTGCTGTATTTCCATATAGGAATATTAATGTAGAGGTGAGTTTTCAATGTCTTTGGTCGCATCCAGATATGTGGAGCACCGAGCCACGAGGAATGCTCCAAATCTGAGTGTGGAGGTGCCCTCTGTCGAGATGCACTGGGAAAGAGAGAGTGTGGAGGCCCCAAATGCAAAGGAAGCATCCCCCTGAGCCACAACGCTACTGAAACAGCAGAGCACGTGCAGGATAACATCATCGAACTCCTACATGAACTAAAGGATGCCAAGATCAAGGTTAGGTATTTTGTGACAATAGGTTTTAAATATGGGATTCAGTTACACGAGGGAACAATCATCCCTTAAAATGGCTTAGAAATCACTTAAAAATGCCTTAATCTATGCACACACCCCTTAATAAAAATCAAGGGGTACTTAAAACATTGCAGACCCCTTAAACATGCCTTAATTTCAGTCAGGGGTTAAACACCTTAATCAGTAATGTCAGGGTAAATTAAAGAGTTTAATTTAAATTACGGGGTTGTTATTGGTTTTTAAGGGTCAAATTCAGGGGTTTTGCTGAGACCTGTGGTCCAATTCCCGGTGAGCAGTAATTCCGGCTTGGTCAGATGTTCCAATGAACACAACTGGCAGTGTTCGCGGGTGGGAAGCCGGTGGGGTACTGGTCCTGGTTGTTGCATTAGCGACTCCTACTGGTCCCTACTTGTCCTACTCGCCTATTCATCGAAGGGGATCTGGGGGAGATAGCTTGAAACGCATTGCTGTCAGGTGAAAAGAAAGCAGCTGGTGACTCCACATGTATCTGAGGAGACATGTGGTAGTCTACACCCTCCCCAGACTGACAGAGGATAGCGTTACAACCAGGACTTTGACACACACAGGGTATTGGCATAATGACTAAATTGTGGAGAAAATAGGAGAAAAAGGCAAAAAAATAAAAATAAAATCAGAATAAAATACAGACACACTATGTCCTCCTCTTTGTACTATAGAAATTTGGCCAGGGAGACTGAATAAGTTGACCCTCCTCCCAACTCTCTTAATTCGTCTTCTTTCAGATTAATGATGTCAAACAAATGACAGTGGACACAAAGGATCTAGCAGATGAACTTCAGGAAAGGATTCTTGAGAAGAAGGAAAAGGTTGAGAGAGAGAAGAATGAAACAAAGAAACTCATCAAACGTGTCAAGGACTACCTGCTGGGTCAGTATATGACATTTTAACCTGGTTGAACATATTTGTGGACACCTATCCCCACATATCTTTAAAAATGTTTACTTTAGAATGAGGAGAATGAGCAGGAGAATGAGCATTTCAACAAACATCTAGCATTTGTTTCCCTTACCACACTGGTCCATCACAAAACGCAGACAGACGGAAGGTACAGCTGTCTGTTGGTTTGTTTTTAATTAGAACCTAGCTAAAGTAATCATGTGTTTGCAGAAACAACAGCTTTGCTACAGACAGAGATGTATCCCTCTGAGACTGACTCATCATCAGTCCTGTCAAACAAACGGATACTCGTCGCAAAATAATTAAAAATAAACGTTGACAGACAGCCACAACAGATCAGTGTGATATTTTCCCTTAGAGTAAAGATGATACTATTGAGACAAAAAGAAACATTATAAGTCCCTTTATCCAGTGACTCATGATGACCATGTTCCTTCAACCAGATGAAATGGTGTCACCAGAGGACATTGAGAAGTTGGCCAGGGCTGTGTTGGCCATCCAGCTGCCTAAATCCCCAGACGAAATCCGCTCCCTGATCAACAACATCACAAACCTGCTGTCCAACATCCCTGACTTCAAGAAGGATCTGAAAAACCTGGAGGACCAAGCCATGACAGCTCAGGATCTGTTGGAGAAAGCCAAGAAACTCAAGTTAGCATACTACTCACCTTATGTTTCTAGGCAACAAGGACACTGCCAGCTTGTCGCTTTTGTATTTCAACCTCCTATGAGTGCGTAACACTATCTAGAAAGGGTTATATTATGGCCAGTCCACACCGCCAGCATGATGGCTGCCATGCTGAACTGCAATGGCTTGCACATGTGATGCTGTCCACACAGACAGCATTTTCACTGTCTATTTTGCAGAGTACCTTGTGTCTTAAGTTAGAAAATGGGCTCGGCGCATAAGACTGCGGTAAGCAGTGTGGACCAGCCCTTAGCCTTCAAAGTCCGTCAATTTTAAATGAAAAACGCCAGCCCCCTTCTATTTCTTTACAAATACCTTTGTTATAAGGATAATGAGTTAGCTTATAGATGTATTATTTATTTGGTTTGGGAATATCAACATTACCTAGCATCTTTGTCACAAAGTTAAATAAAATAAAAAGTCAACAGCAGAAGTGGGCGGGGTGTATAAGGTGAAAAAAGATGGGTATTTAAGGCAAAGTATGTTTTTGCCCCTCTTTGTCTGTGTGCATCTGTTCTCACCCTGTCTAAAAGTAATGCCCGTATTGTCATGAATTTTGCCATGCAAATTCATGACCCCAGCTGAACAGCTGAACCCCACCGACCTTTCCTCTAGTGTCACCATCAGGCCAAGATTTTCAGTCTGTCTCCAAATATCAATGATTGCCATGATATTTGCTGTGCACATTCATGATCCCAAGAGGAAGAGACCTCTTGATGTTGGTGACCCCATGACCTTTCCTCTAGCACTACCATCAGGCCAAAATGTTCAGTCTGGCCACAACATATTTCAACAGATAATGGGCGGATTGCCATGAAATTTGCTGTGCACATTCATGACCCCTTCCAAGAGGAAGACACCTCTTGATTTTGGTGACCCCATGAGTTTTCTTCTAGCGCTACCATATGAATATATTGCCTGGGTCTGTTGAGACTGGCAATATTGACAACTCTTGTTTCTGTCATCTACTCAGTAAAATGTTGCATGTGAAAGTCACGGCAAAGTGGGGAGATTGTTGGGACTTGGTGGAGGTCTGCACTCTATTGAGTGCATTCTTCTTGTTGGAGCTGTTTTACTGAAGATTTTGGAGCTGTTAGTTTGGATCAGGTTTTACATGGAATTTGGGTGGTATAGTGTGTTTTTGTGGCCTCCTAGAAAGAAATATATATATAATCCAAGATCAAGTTCCACATTATTGTCATTTGCACACACAGTGTACGTTAAAATGCAATGAAAATGCAAATGTGTGTGTGTGCATAATCCTGAAGGACCTGCATGTTTCTGATTAATTTTTAGGGACAGGACCAAGGATATTGATGTGACGGAGATCAAGAAAGACATCTATGATGCAGAGAAAGCTCAGGATAAGGCCAACGATAACCTTGAGAAAGCCACTGAGAACAAAGACATGGCTAAGAATCTAATCAAAGATGTAATTATACCTGTCTATTGTTTTTTCTACAACTGTCCGTGTTGGTTTATTTTCTCTGCATACATGTACCCACATCTTTGAAGGTTGATACATTCAATCAGTCAAATCTAATCAATCAATCAATCAATCAATAAATCAATCAATCAATCAATCAATCAATCAATCAATCAACCAATCAATCAATCAATCAATCAATAAATCAATCAATCAATCAATCAATCAATCAATCAATCTATCTATCTATCTATCTATCTATCTATCTATCTATCTATCTATCTATCTATCTATCTATCTATCTATCTATCTATCTATTCAGTTTTCAAGTTTTCAAGTTTTCAGGTTTTCAAGTTTTCAAGTTTTATTTGTCACATGCAGATACACCACAGTGAAATGCTTTTTTCTGTGTTCTCCAAGAACGTGCTCAAAAAAGTAAGTAAAAAAAGGTACACTAAATACACTAAATACAATACAATAAAATAAAATGAGAAAATGTACAGTAGCAGCATTAAACTATAAATAAAACGGCTATATAAAAACTATAGTGAGTGTGGTTTAAATATAATAATTAGTATTACTGTACAGATACAGAGATAATTTGGATGGTCCAATGTACTAGAACTTTATGTCCCTTAGTCAGATATTCTGATATGTCACGTAAAAAATGTGAATCAGATTTATCATCTTAAATCAATCAGGGGCCTGTTGAGTAGTTTATGAAACGTGATGTCATCGTGTGCTGTCAGCAGTGAAGCTTTACAGTAAGTGGTAAAAGTGGTCATGAAGTCAAGTTTATGGTCCAGAGATATGAATGATTAAAACGTCGTAAAGAAGTCGGTGTGTTCTTGTAGATTAATCAAACAATTAATCTGTCAGGGTTAGGGTTACTTTCAAAACCTTCCATAAAACTGTGTCCATTTTTACTTTCTGTATATTGCTCAATATCTCCGAGGTACGGGTGAATACACTGACCCATAGAAGTAGAATGACATTGGCCATGTAAATATTATTCATATACAATTCTTGAAGAATTTGTAAATGGAAAATAACCCTTTATAAACCAGGTGGGTTCAGAAGCTTTAAGCAGGCAGAATTTTTAAACAAGGTAATAATAAAAAAAAACAAAAAAAAAACAGCCTCTCCGGATACCTCATATAATATTACATGTACCCCATGCACATTGTTTCACAATTTTCCCAAATCATATCTGTATAAAACCCCCACAAAACCAGCCTGACAATGCAGAAAATCTCAATCAATTGCATGTGGTTCTATGGAATAGAATTCTGACAATGCCAGCGGACAGCTGTTGCTGAGCTGTGATTGGCCAGTCTGTGTTGGAATGTGGGCGTGAGGGAGTGTGTTACAGATGCGGTCACAGGCACCAAAAATCATTTTACAGCCGTGATGTTATTTACTATAACACACGACCCTGAGTATTCTATTCCAGTTACATACAACCGTTTTAATACAATATCTGATTTTATGTCGTGAATAAAACGGTGAGATATCAAGTTAATTCTGCTTTGTACAGCAGGCTATATATGCGTTATATCACAGCTATACTATAACACACGGCTCTCAGCCAATCAGACTGCTTGATCAGAACCAACTGTTGCATAATAAATTATAATTACAGTTTTGAACGTAATAATCCAGATAATGTAAGTCCTACTGAAGTAATAAAACATAATAACTTTTTTTCCTGATAACATAATAATTATTGTGTTAATTCATTTGTGGGGGGGGGGCACACAGGGGAGGGGTCCCTGTTGTGGTGGATGCTTGCTCCTTTTTGTGCATATTCCATGGCTTTCTTCTTTGCATTCTGCCCTTGGGAATGGTAGCATGACACAAAAGACAAAAGATAAAGAGATTTAAGTTAAGGTCTGGTCCCCTCAGGGGGGAAGGGATGTTTCCTTGAATAGCTTTCATTCGACTATTTTCACATTTGTGATGCACATGTATGACCCCTGGAGGATGAACCCTATTGATTTTGGTGGCACCAGAGGAAAGGTCATGGTCATCACTAGGTTTCATCCTCTAGGGGCCAAACATTAATATCCTTTTGAATGTGATAACTCCAATAGCTTTCATTCAAATCTTTTCAAATTTGTGATGCAGATTCATGACACCTAGAGGATGAAGTCTATTGATTTTTGTTACCCCATGACCTTTCCTCTAGCGCCACCATCAGGCAGAACTTTATATTTTAGAATTAGTGTATCTCAAATACATTTTGTTCAAATCTTTTCTAACTAGCTGTGCACATTCATGACCCCTAGAGGAAGAAGGCTCTTGATTTTGGTGACCCCATGACCTTTCCTCTAGTGCCACCATCAGGCCAAACTTTCAGATCCTACTTGTGAACATGATAACTCCAATAGCTTTCCTTTTAATGTTTTCAAATTCATGAACTGATTTTGGTTAGAATTGATTGAATTGATTTTGGTTATCCCACGATTTTTTCGATAGCTCCATCATCAAGCCAAACTTTAAATTTTAGAATTAGTTTATCTCAAATACTTTTCGTTCTAATATTTTCTAATTTGCTGTGCACATTCATGATCCCTAGAGGAAGAAGCCTCTTGATTTTGGTTACCCCATTACCTTTCCTCTAGTGCCACCATCAGGCCAAACTTTAAATTGTCAAATGGGTGTATCTCCTTACCCGTTAGTCATGCCTCTTCTGCATTTTCACATGGGCTAATTTATACAGTAGTG
>OMKL01156081.1:10909-21550 GCA_900302295.1 Parasudis fraserbrunneri | reverse complement strand
TTATATTCACTGCATACTTTTTACTTATTTACTATTTACCTACTTATACTTATTTACCCACATCTGTTGCATACCTGTATATACTATACGTATATATATATATATATATATATATATATACATACCTATATCTGTACATATCCTGTACATATCATACTACTCAGTAGCACTCATTTATCTAACCACTTATTCATATATACTCTAGTTAATCACCTGTATATTGTACATTGTATATAGCTACTGCACTTTACTGTAACATTTGCACTCTGGATGGATACCAAACTTCTTTTTGTTGTACTGTACTTGTGCTGTATAATGACAATAAATTTGAATCTAATCTAATCTAATCTTTATGGACTACAACTGTTCAATTAATGCACACAAAAGGTCCATGCAAAGAAAGATTATATCAGTTTAATTTAATTAGGAGAATATGTTTGCCATTTATCTCCCATTTAGAGAAAAAATAAATTATTTCAAGGCACCATAAATATCTTATGGTGTGGTGGATTGGTTGTACTACAGATTAATGATGTAAGTTAAAATCAGATCCAAGACTTAATAACAACTTTAATTGCACTGACAAAGATAAACAATGGTCATCAGTGAAAAGGTCTGTAGTTAACCCTCTCAAGTCTACTATAACCAGAATTCAATGAAACTGTCATTTACTGTTTGTGCACTGGGGGCGCTGTGCTATTATCAAGGGCTCAAGTCAGCCAGGAGAGTCACTGTTGTTGTCAGGTGTTTGACCCGGGAGGCCAAAAAGGGTTTTGACCGCTGTGACGCTGAAAGTTTGCTCGTCATGCTAAGCTGTATGCTTTGATTGATCAATGGAAAATGGACTTAAATAATGTTATGCACGGCGAAGCAAAATAAAGGATTGTTATTTTGCAATGGAAGAATAGCCTGCAGATTCCATACAGAACACGACACACAGCAAATGGTAACTTACAGTAACATCAAGTGAGGAACTTCAGCCAGGTTACTCCAGGGTCAGACATCTCAGTAGCTTAAAGTACTTAGCTCCTTAATAATGGGAGTAGACTATGCCACTCCGACCTTCCTCACTGTGCTCTTCAGACACCAGGATGGGCCCAAATCTGATTTCCCATCAATACAATCAAACCATATCCTAGTAGAAACTCACTGTCTTCTTTGGACTGTCCGAGAGCCTGACATCATGGCTGTTGGATTTCCTTTCAGAGGATGCAGAATGTGAAAGTGTGGAGGTGACTATCTTAAACTCAAGTGATGAACACAGGTATGCATCAAGGTTGCACCCTGTCACAATTACTCCTTATTCTCTACACCAACTGTTAGTCACCATCCCAACAGACACCTGATTAATTTGCTAACAACACATCAACACAGTCAACCTGCTCATTGGTGAGGAGCCACCCCCCAAACCATCCAAATTGTTGAATACAGTACAAATATCCAGGATTGTTCTTGGACAGTGAACTGAAATGGAACACAGAGCACAGCCATAAAAAGTCACAACAAAATATAAGAGGAATGGGTAGGTGAAAGGAGCTATGTGGTTATACAACAATCAAATCACATTCAGGCAAGAGCTGGAGTTCCCCACTGGACAATGGCCAGGGGGGTTTCCAGGGTGTGCTCCCTCCCAGCTTGGTCCGTCCAAGCTGAGTTGGTTAAGTGTTTCTTAAGAGCTCTTTCCTCTACAACAAACACACCAACTGAGGGTACCTGTCCATTGTTCTTGAGGAGCCTGAGCTAATGAGCTCACGAGGTGTCAGGTGAGCTAACGAGCTCAAGTGGTGACAGCTGTGTGTGTGCCCAGGTTGGAGCTCCTTCTTGTCCTCCCAGTTACCATGGGAGGACACCACCTTTTATCAGCATGCCCCTCACCACCTTACAAAAGACTGTACCTCTTAAGGAAGTTTGCCTCATTCGATGTAGATCCCCCCTTCATGGAACTAATTCAGCAATATTTTATTATTTTAGGATTATAGTCATTCATTGAGAATATTTTAACTTTCTGCATGATCTGCTGGTATGGCATGATGTCATGCAAAATTCTGGGTGTTAAACAGGACGGCCTGAGTGAAATCTTCAATAGCAGGACTACCAGGATTCTGTCTGATCTCACACACCCCTTGAACAGTGTGTTTCACTATCTACCATGAGGATGTCATCTCCCCACTCCATACACAAGGAGCAACAGCACCAGACAGTCATGTGTCCTAGGGGGACATCTCGTGAATCTCGTGGAAAAGTGGAGATATTTTACAAAATATGTTTTCTGCCAGAGCATTCAAAGGAATTTGATACTCTGTGACAAGAGCTGACTGTCAGTCGAAGCGATTCATTATTGGGCAAGTACACAGAGCGCGACATGCATCCACCCGACACTGGGACTACTTACAACAAGATGTCAACTTATAAAAGTTACCCACTACTGCTCTAAATGTCCTGATGAATATATAAATAATATAAATAAATAAGACTAAGGTTATTAGAATTTCCTGGTCCTGCAACAGCATTCAAGAAGGAGACAGCAAGGGCAATGCTGTAGCCAAATAAATAAATAAATAAATCCTTTATGAATGTTATCATTGTTGAGCTTTGCAGTGTGCCAATGGAGAGTGGTGGAGAAACTAAAGCTGTTTGCACGTGTAAGTAGATCATATGCTTTGATATCCCACATTTGTCATCCCCTTAGGGTAACTATGGGATCTTTGGAGGGAATGTCAAGACAAGTCTGTTGAGATGTTTTCTTATTTTGCTAATTCATTGTGATTTGTCACAGCCATGCAGGGTCCTGCTACAACAAGAATAGATGTTGTTCTTTGAGGCCCTTCCAAAGAGCTGTGAGTCAAGGGAGCCGCATTTATGATGTACTATGGAAAACAACAAGCACTAGTATGTTAGATGTCCACAGTTTTGACTTGGATGAGCCCCAGTCAAACCATTTCACACAAACCATCTCCTTGTTCTCCTTTCTTTTTTTCTTAAAGACACAATGAAATGGCATTTTAGAGCCATCAAGCTTCCTGAATGTGACGTATTTCCAAGCGGAATAAGATAGACAGGCAGGGCCTGATATCAAGAAGGATTTGATTTGATCGTTCAAAAGTGGGTGTGATGTCACCATAACACAGCTGGATGCTAGCTAGCCCTCATTTTGCTGGTCCCCCAGACAAAGAAGCCTCCCGGTGACAATGGCTTATAAAGTCACTGTGTGTATTGGGGCCTCATCATGCAATGAATTATTGGTTGTCATGTCATCACATGAAAGTATAGGAATAACACTATTTTCTCTGTTTCACTGAGTGTTTTTGCTATTACGTTAGCTAGCCACAAACCTTGTGCTATATTTTTCTCCATGTGTGAGCCACGAGGCTCGTTAAGTGGCGGGGTGCTGTTGCTGTTGACTGGTAAACAGAAAATCATCTTTTTCCTAACGCTATACTTGAATAACATTGTTAGGAATTCATTGCATGATGAGAAACAAGACCAACTCCACCAACCATGGTACAACCCATTATCATGCCCCTAACCTTTACCCTAAACATAACCATAACTCGAACCTTAACCTAACCTTAACCCTAAATCGAACCTTACCCTAACCTTAACCCTAAACATAACTATAATGTGTGGTAGTGTAGAGGTGAAAGCATTTGTCTACAACCGCAGTGACCTTGTTTTTTTTTTTCTTTGTTAGCGCTCCCTGCTGGTACTGCACCTTCATACCTGCATGTCCTTTTCACACACCATAACCGTTTTGTGTGACACTAACACAATATCCTCTAGAGGACCAGTGGCTCAAAGTGACTTTACAAACCATTTTCGTCGGGAGGCTTCTTTGATTGCTACTTAGCTATCAATGTGTGTTTCAGTGGTCTGCTGTGCAAGCTTGATGCTACATTAGCCTTCATTCAATCGAGTGCAGATCTCACAATTGCAGAGGATAAATCCTTGCATGAAGTAAATTATTTTTCAGCAAAAATTGTGTTTACAAGAAGGCTGAGGTTGCTAAGCAGTTTTGTGTTTCTAAGTGGAATATTTAGGCTGCTATACATTTGGAAATGGCCAGTGGCCACATAGCTGTATCTCTTTAGCCCAGCTAGCTACACTTCTCCAAAACACAGGGCACTTGGCTGCCAGTGCCGAGGCTCTGGCGTTGGCTAGCTTAAAAATATGTTGCCATATTATTTGTTGGAATCATATGGGACATGCTGACGTAAGCGCTAGAATATGTTGTTTTACAGGCAGGAAAAATTATTGGATTTTGGTATAGGATTACAAAAATATATAATTTTTGTGATTTATTTGGCAGATATTGTTAAATAGGTGCACACTGACCGGGGAAATGAACTAGCAGGGTTAAAAAAATTTTTTTTTCATTTTATCTGGTCTTTAAAGAATCAGTACAATGATGTTAATTCAGTCAGAAAAAGTTATTTGTGGAATGTTAATGTCAGGAGTGTCATTTTTTCAGCTTCAGATGTATCATTTGATTTGTTATAACTGTTTTAGTACACCCTCTCTGAGCACAACTCTCACTATGTTGAGGGGCTGTGGCCCTCTGTTCCTTGAAAGGAGATGTCAAGTTAGTATCATAATACATGAAGCTTTCAAATGGGACCAAACTCATGGGGCCAGTGTGACTGGTTGCTATAGGAGACTCTGAGTATGTTGAGGGGGCGTGGCCCTCTGTTCATTGGCTAACCTGTATTAGCGGGCGACAAATAAATTGTCACAGTTGCTGTGGATGTTTTTGAACCACTAAAATTTACTTAATTGTAGCAAACTAGTTTCATTACTTGTTTGTGGACTAGTTAGCTGATATCCTTTTCAACTACTGACAACTGACAGATGGGCGAATCAGGTATATTAGATGATGCAAGACGTTTGTCCTACTTAATTAATAAGCATTCACTGTTTTGACAGCACGGATAGATAGCTGATCCATCCATGTCAAGTTAAGTCTCTTAACTCGTGTCTGGCCTTACCATTATTGAATTTCGACCTCATGCCCATGCCATTCCACATCATTTTTCAGGTTCTATTCCCCACATCAAACCTAGAGCCTATCCACTCCCAAAATTCATTTCACTCACCTGGAGGTTGAAGTTTGGCAGCAGAGAACGGAAGAACAGCGATAAAGTGCTCTCGTTGGAGGCTCCGACACTTGGCCTGTTCACATGCACAAATGGCCCAGCGCACACACGCACACACACACGGTAAGAAAGATATAGGTTTCACATGGCAAAAACAGTAATGTTGTCCTTCGAGTATGAACTAAATAAATCTATCCTTTTCTGAGCACATCTTGTTTTCATACAATGCATTGATATATGTTGAGATCTGCAAGTCATTCTTTACCTTTCGGGTCGCACATAAGAGGTCACTGAGTCCAATGGTGGAAGAGGGTCAAAGCCCATCACTGGCTGAGTGGTCACCTCCTGAGGGGAAACACAAATCGACCAGCTTTACATCACTGACATATTTTCTTACATATCAAACCATGAATAATAATAGTGTTTTCACATTTATGTAATTGAGCTCTGCCACTTGTTCAGCTGTGGCCAGCAGTAAGTTAGTAATACTCAGTGATTAATGCGATTTAGACTACAGCGAGTTCTGTTCTGTGATGTTCTAATTGAAACATGTACTGTATACATACAGAAATGACTGCCCTGTGTTAATGCTGTGGAAAAGCATTCTTCACTCACACTGCCTTAGGTTTAGTATCATCAAGCTCAGTTTGATATTATCAAGCTCAGTTTATGTCTTACAAGGGAGAAACGGTATGGAAACAGTCAAAAGACTGTCACTACAATGATCTCCAAAAGGAGAGAGATACCCATTCAGTATTTGAATTGATTCATAATTTGCCAAGCATGCATGGTTAAAATAATATGATTGGAGGATGCATAGTGATTATGCTTGTTTACTTTATTCTAGGGCTGTCAATATTAACGTGTTCATTTTTTAAATTAATTTGAAAACCTTAACGCGTTAAAAACATTAACGCAATCAATCGCATTATCCTTTTTGACCCCAACCGCCTCCCATAACTTTACAGTCAGCCGCGGTGGGAAGCGTTTAACTTCCTTATAACTCTGACATGCAAACTGAGAGAATGAGTGACCAGACATCCCCTGAATGGCTTATTTAATTATACATAGTTTCCGGAAGAACTTTTGGATTAAACCAAGTTTTATAAATGATGCAGTGATGAAGGGTCTTTCCCAGCAAACCAACAAGTATTAAGTACACAGGTCGAGCTACGCTATGCTTGCTAATTATGCTAGCTAGCGGTGTTGTTAACAGAAATTGTCCGAAGGAGCCATCTGCCAACAAAGACAGTTACATTAGAGAACACATTTATTCACAAAATGGATCACCATTCAATGTAATTGAAGACTCCTGTGACTGATAAGTAGTTATGATTACTTCCCCTAACCACTTTTTCATGATTTTCTTTTTAAGACTAACCCCTACAGATGCATTTTTCTGCGTATAATTTATTTGTGTTAATCATAATTAATCACAACCTAACATCTGATAAACACGTTTTTTTTAATTGTTTGACAGGCCTACTTTATTCTGTTTGGACAAAATTCCAATATCATACAAGAGCTGCATGAACACATTGAATCTCTTACTAGAGGCAGGGTGGAGGTGGCTTCTTTAATCTCAGACAGGAGGACATGGCGATGGATGTTCCGTGGTGCACTCTGGTACCGTTGCTTTCTCCTAGGACACAATAAGAGTTACATATGCTTAGAATTAAGTATTTTTGTTACAATTATCTTTACTTTGTTTAAAAGATAAAACAATTCTGTACAAATGAAAATAAATGGACCATGACCTGCCTTTTGGATGAACTCGAGCTTGGCATATGCATAGAGTTCAGATTTGGGATCAAGACAGATTTGAGTTTGTGTTTAAGTGTGCTGATAGAAACCCTGTGAGTTTCTATGAAACAAGCCAACCTCACAGTAGCACAGTGTTCTACATTCGCCATTTCATAACCAGTTGTGTAATGTGATCATGAGTAATGAATTTGTCACTGCAATAAACACCGATTTTGAGTATGAATAGATTACTGATTTGTCATCGCTACTCCTCCGACAGCTTTGAAGCTACCAGCTTCAAAATTGCCAGGCACCTTCAGGGTATGCCCTTGGAGATTTCTTGTGCTTTTTGTATGGATAGCTCACTTCTATCCTTTCTTTCAATTGTTTTTTCATCCATTTCTTCTCATAGACTTATAAAGGGGCGTGGCTATTATCAACTTTTAAGCTAGAGCCTTCCAACTTGCTATACAACTTAGGACATGCCCAACTAATGAATGTTGATGCCCCCTCCCCCACACACACACCTTTCTTCTCCTTTTTCCAACTTTTACGCCGTTTGTCACAGAGAGTTGGGGGATGGCTTGTTGGACTCAGGAAAGAATCATATGTCAATAATCTAAGTCCCACCCCTTTTCCTGATTGGTCTATCTTTGATCCCTCTGAACTATCGATTACAGCCTGGCTTTGTCCATTCTAGTTAAATATATTACACAACAGACAGCAGTATTCTAGAACCATACAACTACAACAACAATCCTGAGCAATGTATCATGTATTAGCATTTTGTATAAGTAACTGTGTCATGTCAGAAAAATACCAAAGTCTATTTTTATACATTAAAATGTATCTACATGCTGGAGATCTGGATGGCTTCCATTGCCATATATGTTATTTATGAAGACACAAGTTTGTCTTTATACCAGATGCAATATCCAGAGGGTTAGCTGTTGGGTTAGGTCACATCTAGATAAAGACTCTACTCATTGTTTCCATAAAAAACGTTAGCCTTAGACATAATTCTATTTAGTTTGATAGCCAAGACCATAGCACCGAGAACTGTGGTGGTGTCTGCACGTTAACGTCATAGTCTTTGTATCCTTACATCCTTACAATATGCAACCAAAACAACAAACTATGTGTTGCATCCAAAATACTTAACACTGTATGCAAAACACACTTATTAGGAATGCAACTCACGAAACTCATGAAACAGTACTTCAATTATCAGGAGACAAGATTCCCCCTCCCCCATTTCTTTCCTTTGAATTAAATCTGACTGCAGACTATACAATGGTTCAATCTTGTGAAAATGGGATTCATTCACACCCCAGTATTCTCAGTATTTCATACTGTTTTCTTCTTTTTCTGCTGTTTTTTCTGTTGCTTTTGTGGTAGTGATGATATAGTTTGACATACTGTATCAACTGTAAATTGATTGAAAATTTTTTTTTTCTTTTATTAGAAAATAGAAAAAAATCATTTTGTCCATATAGTGTCTCAAAACTCAGCGGTTTGGGTAAGCTATCTTTAGACACAGGTCACACAGAGGGCAGGGGAGACGAGCACTAGCAGTGTGTAGGAGCAACTTAAGGAAGCAGCAAAGAGTTGTCACTCTGCCAGCTGTGGAGGGAAGTATAAACTGCCACAGCAACATGGAGGTTAAGCCCCCCCGACACACTGCGATTCTGACCATCTTTAGCTCGTCCCAGACAAAATGTCCCTGTTGTGAACAAAATCTTTCTCCATGAAGGATGGTCGGCTGACTTGAGTCGTTCAGTGTAACAAAGTCACGGCCGGCCAATGACTGTATGTGCTGATCCGTGCCATCCTAGGCGCTGATGAAGTTCTGGCAGTGTCAGAAATTTTGGGGCAAAGTTGTGCAGTGTGGCTGGTGCCACTGAGCTATCCTGATGAATTACCAATAGGAACACGTACTGTACAGAGGGCAATGACAGCATGACTGACAGGTTGGTGTAAAAAAACAAATGTAAACATGTCAAAGTTGAAAAGAAAGCAAGTAGGCTACAGCCCAAGTGGACCGGAGATCGGTTGGAATATGTGTGGGAAACTTGAATAATTTTATGGCATGAGAACAAAAGCCTAATTATGCATCATCTGTGACAACTCTCTGACCACGAGACACTAGAGCTGGCCTGAAAAGCGTTTTACAGCCTTCGAATACTCTGTTTCTGAGCTAGTATCTGAATACTCCATCTCAAAAACAGTGTTAAAAACAACAATATTAACATTTCATAATTATGTTGTGTATATTTCTCCATCTCTGCATCTCTGTCATTATCAGGAACATTTGTAAACTTTCCATTGCTGCTGCCCTGTGCATGCCTTGTATGGGTAGACGGGGCTTACATCTAGTTTGTGTTCTCAACAATCAAATCCTACTCTTTATTCAAGTATGCACACTGAGGTGCAGTCCCACAATCTAACCTGTCCCCCTGGCAACAGTGACAGTAACAAGAGTTAGGCTTGTTTCGCATTTATTATAAAAATATAAAAATTAAGCTGAACTGAGCTTCAAATACCCGGATAGTTTGGGCCAGCCCTACGAGACACAGACACTGCTTGGGGAGAAACCGCGGCACTACCGGGTGAGCAAACTAGATAACAAGAAAGCAGATGGAAATCATTTTTATACATGCATGTGATGTTGTGCTGGGCCAGCGGTTAAATTGAAAGTGACATTGAAATGATGTCAGAAGCAGCCTCGTATCTCCCAGTGTGACAGCAGAACGGCTCCGCCTTGCACAGTCTGACATGGCTGATAAGCAAGATTTGACCTCTTCCCATTGCACAATCTGACATATAATAAATGTAAATGACGGCCAAACTCACACAGTGTGTGGAAGCCTTTTACTAGACATAAATATGGACCAGAGGCAGCACAGCAGCTGGCAGAAATCTTACTTGTCTTCGCAGTCCGCCACCAGAGGGTCTTGGGTGTCGACTCGATGCAACACCTCCTTGACACACTCCTCCAGCCACAGCAGGACCCCTCCCTCTCTCCACAGGGCATGAGTCCTCCCCACATACAGACCTATCAGCTCGGCCAGGGCTGGGGACTGCCTGGAGAGATGGATGGAGAGGAGAGGGGATGAGTGTGTAAGGTTAAGGGAAGAGGGACAGTGAGACAACAGAGGGAAGGAAAAGTTCAAAAAGTACAGTCGAAAATTAGTTGAGCGGGACTGATTTCCTCTTTGTGACTGGTTACGGTGCACAAAAGCAATTGCTATGCTACACTGCTACAGTGGGTTAAAATGTCATGCCAATACACTCTGAGTTAATTTCATCAGCCTGCCCGACACATGAGTAAAAAGAACAATGTCAAGACGAGATGTATTTTACCCCATCTGACTCTTTGGGCCGAAGAAGACATGTGATGACACAGCCGCATCAGGCTGCAGGGTCAACAGATCCAACAGAGGCATCAGCACTGAGGAACACACACACACACACACGAACACACACACACACACACACACACACACAGTACAGACAACAGGTGAGAAACACGTTTACCATTAGATTACTTGTGAAGCTGTTTGTGAAGTGCCTTAATGCAACTACCCAGGGTCTTCCAGCAGACACAACTTTCTGCGGAAACTAAAAAGTTATGCCATAAGCCAGGTGATTGTGCAGAAATCATGCAGTGGTTTGTGTGTGTGTGTGTGTGTGTGTGTGTGTGTGTGTGTGTGTGTGTGCGCGCGCACGCATAATATGCAGTGTGTGCAGTGTGATTTAGGTGTGTATTTAAGGCTGGTGTGCATATGTGTGTGTGTGTTGGGGGGGG
>OMKL01156081.1:0-10889 GCA_900302295.1 Parasudis fraserbrunneri | reverse complement strand
GCAGTGTGGAGGTAATATACAGTATATATATATATATATTGTGTGTGTGTGTGTGTGTGTGTGTGTGTGTGTGTGTGTGTGTGTGTGTGTGTGTGTGTGTGTGTGTGTGTCTCTAACCTCCAGGGAACATGATGAGGGCATTCTGCAGTAGTAGGTCAGCCTTGCGTCTCTGGCTATCCCTCTCCTCTGGCTCTGTGTCCTCTTGTTGACTCAGATGAAAATGACTCAGAGCCACAGAGAAGGCAAAGTTCGGCAACTGGGACAGATTCCTGTGCTCCTGAGACCCAAAAACAAACCCATATATTTTAGATAGCAAAAAAAGGTTTGGCAGGACAACACCACAATACTCGATTTCATTTTTCATAAACACATACACACACACACAGTACCTCCCAGTCCTGGTACAAGCGGAGGAGGGAGTGGTACTCTCTGGCGCGCAGTGACAGAAAATCAATGAGCAGTAACATGCAGAGTGGGTCACATTCTGGGTCCAGACTGACAGAGATGGGAGATAAGATAATATGTAATATCAAAAGTAGAGATACAATAATAACAACATTCAACATTAATGTGCTCCTAACAAACTGGAACTAATTTCAATAACTGACTGCCAGTGAGATTTACTATATTTATACAAGGAGATCATCCAAGTATTTGCTATTTGCTGTATACAATCTGATGCATAGAGCAAAGAGGCAATATCATATCCATGTGACATTGCTTTAAGCAGTGTTTCATCTTGGCATGTCCGGTGAATTAAACATAGCAGGCAGGAAGGGGACAGCACCACTGCTTACAAAAGGACCAGAACACAGCTGCCATGAGACAAGGAAGCCATCGTTTGATGGAAATCACAGATACCCAATGACTACATCTTGCATAGGCTATAAAACAGGGGACTGAGGCAGATTGATTTGCGTAGTGAGTACTAGCCATCTTAGTATCCAAAGACTTCTATAAGTGGTCTGTCTAAACAGCTTCTATGTAGCTTTTCTGAACTCTAATAAAATCAAATCCCTTTAGGGGCCCATTCCTGGATATTATGGTCAATGCTCTTGCATAACAGTATCTGGTGCTATTATACTGCATTAGGCAACTGCTGTCCAAATAAATACAGTGGTAAGAGAAGGAGTATGAACCCTGTGCTAATGAAATTTTTTTTTTTTAATCATATCATCATTTTATCATTTTATCAAGTATGATGTTTTAAGACAAGTAACATAAAGATGTTTATGGTTTCTTATTATCTTCTCTAAAAAGGATTAAATATTTAGTACAACTTGCAACCGAGTAACTGTGAATTTGGTATTTTCTATTTAGATCCAAGTAAAGTGCATTCAGTCTTGAGCCTGGATGCAATGAGAGTTTGTTTTCAAACAGCCAAAGTTTAACTTGCACAATCTACCTTTATATGTCAATGCCAGCGCCTTGTGTCAATTACACAAACCAGGGGAATAAGAGATAATGGCAAGAAAAAAAAATAGTATAGTATGATTTGATAGGTGCATGTGGTGTAGCCTACCACATAATGGTACCTAACCCTAACCCTAACCATTGAAGGATGGATTGACTTTTTTTGACTGGCATGATGTTGACTAGTATATGCCATAATTTCACCAGTCGTTTTAGTATTGAGTAACTTAGCACAGTGAGGACTTAGAGAGGATGCAGCACAGTGCTGTTTCTCAGTACTAAAAACAATGCCTACAGTACACTAGTCATCATGGCAGACAATGTTTAAATAGGGCCTGGATAAAAAAGAAAAAAGAAAAAGTGAACAGGTCCTTTAATCTAAATCAATGTGGTTTTGAACTATTTTTATCAAACCAAATTGAATACAAATCTAACCAGGCAAGTCCAAATTGTGCCACACCAATACAAAACAGGAGGCTTTCGGGATGTCCATGGCACTCAGAACTTCACCTAGAAAGAGGAATCGGAGAGACAACCCTCCAATCGGTGATGTAACTGGGACGTAAAATCTGGGGCTACTCCATAGACAATGAATGGGGCTCTGACTTTATGAGACCTCTTAAGACTTCATTCAGACCAATTCAGGTAATCCGGCACCTTGCCAAAGGGTTGTGCGGAGGTGTGGGCGTGTCAGTCTGATCGCTGGCTAGTGAGTGATGGCCACTGCAGTGTGACGTCGGTTGCGTTTTGGCAAAAGTTGATTCTGGTTCCACTTTTCTTTCCGCATGCCGCTACGTTTTCTTCCGGCATCCCATGCGGTCCCCACTCCCACAGCCTAAACACACTACCCTCATTCAAATGAATGGGAAGACCTGCGTTTTTCCCGCATTGCCTGAATTGGTCTGAATCAAGCCTTACTCCTAAATGAGGTTTATATTCTAGCATCACTAGAAGGTTTGAACCAGAATTAAAGGACATTTCCCTTTAAAGGACACCACACTGAGAAATCAGCCTATTCTCGTTTTTTAGGCTGCATCACCTACAGTGTACACAGAAGTCTGTATGACATGTATATGAAACATGTAACAAATGGTTTGACAGCCATGGTGATCTCCGTTTTACATCCTTGTGAGACTAAAGCACCTGTCGAATGAGTACTCTTATCTCATTGCCAAATCGCAACCACCACCTGATTCAGGCACAAAGGCACATAGTATCAATGATAAATATGTGATGGGGGCAACAAAAAATGGCTTCCACTGCACATAGCAAGGGATTTTGGACGTGTGGCAGTGCTCGTCATAGTGTATTTTTGTCCCAATTTTGTGCAATTTGTAATCACATAACCAGTCTCTCTATTCATCCTTCATTATATTTCAGATTGTTTCTCTAGTCCAGTGCCCTTCCTTAGTTGTGGGCATCCCTGTGTACCTCAAGATCAGTTTGCAGTACTCCAAAGCTGTCCGTGGGCATCCCCTCTTTTCCAGGAACATCATATGCTTGTAAAGAGACAGATAAAATGCCCTGCAGACAAGAGATTGTGAAATTGAGTATTCTCCTTTAACACCTACAAGCATACACACTATACTTAGAAATACAGCCTAAGTATAACAACAAACTAGTAACACAAACTAGAACACCCCCCCCCACCTCTTCAGTGCAACTGTTGTAGGATAGCAGAAAAGGCCTACCTGTTCTCTGGTCTGAGATAATCCAGTCTGGAGGTCCCTGAGGTCAGACTGAATACTGGGTGGAATGCACACTCAAAGCTGTACAAGGCCCTCTCTGAGAAAGACAAGCAAACAAATAACTTATGTCCACATCAATACAAAAGGAACACATAAGGAAATTGTCCTTTGAGTTCCCCCTAGTGGTGAAGTAGTTGTGTAATGATGCTCTTGCTGAGCAGAGCTACAGTTATGTTCATCATGGTCTTCCTCACATTTCTCCTCTTAGTTAAAGCTGCAATAAATATTTTCTAACAGTATTTTTTTTTTAAAACATTTTCAGAACTTGAAACTTTTTGAAAACTTGACCACCTGCCATCAGAAGGTCTTGTTGAGTCATGGTGTCCTACTTGATCAACTCTCTGCTACCAGTGGCCAGTCTGTTGTTATTCCATAATTTCTACAATATTGTGTATTTAAAATGACCACTTTGGCGAAAGAAAATGAGGCTTTCGTTTTGGGAGAAAGTAACGGTTTGTTTAGAGTGGCTCCATGCCGCCCGCTAGTGGTCAGAAAATAATTATTGCAGCTTTAACTTATGGGACATCCTGCTTGTGCAATTGGGTGAGTTTGTAAGTTATTCATCACTGTTACCCTCTCAGCACATTTAGGGCCCACTGTGGCTCAGAAATTGATACCATAAAGGTTGAATACTGCTACCCAGCACCTGTTAAGTACTGTGTATGAGCATGTGCATCTCTGGGATTATTAATATGCATCTGTTGCTACAAGGTGGCACTAATACCAGAGACATTCTATATAATTAGGAGACGGAGCACTCCAGGAGATTTGAATGGAGAAATTCGTAATGCTAAAGATGGCGGCAACAACTAAACTACTTACTACAAAACAAACATAATTTAAAGAAAATAATTAAATGTGATGTTATTTTATGTTGAGTAAAATATTCTGGTGAAATGTGAGTTTTAAAGATCTCTGCAGTGAGTGGTTGCCAGGGTAACTAAGGACTCTGTGGCAGAAACCACTGGATCAGGTCTTGTTAGTCTCGTTAGTCGCCGTTATCAAGAGGACGGAGGAGTGAACAGACTTATCTTGAGAGAGACTCTGCCAATACCCCAGTAATACCTGGTATTAACATGCAATCTGTATCTGGGTATCTTATCTGGATAATTACCCATCCGATCTCGCCCTTGCGTTTACACCTGGCATTAGCATGCAATCTGTATCTGGGTGTCTTATCTGGATAATGAACCGTCCGATCTCGCCCTTGCGTTTACACCTGGTATTAACATGCAATCTGTATCTGGGTGTCTTATCTGGATAATGAACCATCCGATCTCGCCCTTGCGTTTACACCTGGTATTAACATGCAATCTGTATCTGGGTGTCTTATCTGGATAATGAACCATCCGATCTCGCCCTTGCGTTTACACCTGGTATTAACATGCAATCTGTATCTGGGTGTCTTATCTGGATAATTAACTGTCCGATCTCGCCCTTGTGTTTACACCTGGTATTAACATGCAATCTGTATCTGGGTATCTTATCTGGATAATTACCCGTTTGCTTTTGTTTAGGATTGCTGAATTATAATTTTATTGTTAATGGTTTACATAAATTTTAAGCTAAGCTAACAGAGCTTAAGTCAGCTGACACCTGACTTGTGTAACAATACAGTCACGTAACAGGCCAAATAAATTAAAATGAACAATTTCGATAAATAGGAACGAGATACATTGTATATTTACTTTCTCCCTAATGCGAACACACTGTACAGATTGCATACTGACAATCTTGTCAATAAACTGCGGCAAAAAATTTGATTCTGGTACAGGAAGAGAACCAGCTTCCCAGTGATTAATATGAAGAGGGTTGTGGAAGCAGTTTTCCTATCAGTTTTGGATTATGGAGATGTAATTTCTAAACATGCTGCTGCTTCCACTCTTAAGCCCTTAGATTCTGTATATAATTCCGCCCTCAGATTTATTACTGGTGATAGTTATCATACTCATCATTGCATTCTGTATGATGAGATTGGTTGGTCTTCTCTGTCTGAGAGATGTAACAAACATTGGTATTTGTTTATCAAAAAAGCCCTTGGTGGAAAACTACCAACCTTCATCACAACCATGCTGGACTGGAACTGTGGACTCTATCTAACATACTCAAACGACTTGTGCTTCAGGTCCCCCGAGTCTGTTCTAAAGTAAAAGTAGGCTTTTAATTTTGTGCCAAACACATGGAATGATCTTCAACACACCCTTAAGATTGATACTCTCATTACATTTGGACAGTTTAGAAGCATGATCACAAACCACTCCATTTCAGTATGTAAAATTGCAATTCAAATTCAACCTCAATGATCCTTCAAGACTTTAAATAAGGGTTTGTTTGAATGAATGAATGAATGAATGAATGAATGAATTAATTAATGAAAAGAGACATCAGGAAAAGCTCCAACCTGTTAATTCAGGTGTGATAATGGAGCAGATGTGTTGTAAGAGACCAGACTGGAGAATCATGTGGCTCTCTCATTCATTAATACACTAGTAGGGGATGTGTTTGGCTTTCTCACTGGTTAATACACTGGTAGCGAATAGGCTAGTTAGAGATGAGTCGAATCCGCACAGTTTAGTCTGCCGTCTTGCTAAGCACATTGCATGATGGTTAGAATTGTGTCCGACTTGCTCTGGGGACCCGATAATATTATGAATGGTATAGCAGTTTTACTTGCTGATTTATCTATATTTGCAAGATACAATTATGCATTATATTGTACACATCCTGTCTAATAAACATGATTGCTGGTGTGGTCAACTCTTGAACTGTCTGACTTGAGGCTTGCTCGCCTGGCTGCAATCGGCTACTCGATTACTTCGAAGCAAGCCGTAATTAATCTCAAACAAGCCTCATGTGATCATTGGTTAATACACTGGTCGGGAATGTGTTTGGCTTTCTCATTGGTTAGTACACTGGTAGGGAATATGCTTATTGGTTAATACACTGGTAGGGAATGTGTCTGGCTTTCTCATTGGTTAATACATTGGTAGGGGATGTGTTTGGCTTTCTCATTGGTTAATACTCTGGTATGGAATGTGCATGCTAGTCAACTCAGATTGCTCTACATCAAATTGCTGTAATGAGTTAATTGGAGCTGCTGAAAGGGGAGTCACATGTTTGGCGGGGTCATGGCACAAAAAGGTTTTAGCCCTAATATGATCATGAGCAGCAGATGAAACGGGGCGCACATAGACCTAATATATGTGTCCATCACATCTGGAATATCCATTCACCTGAAAGTCCATTTCGGCAAATACTTTTCCCTTTTTCTCACGGAGCAGCCGAGGACATCAAATTGTGTTTTCAGGTCAAGCACTCAGTCAGTCAGTCACCAAGGCTTCATGAGATGGCCTCTAGAGGGCATATTATTTCATTGTGCTCTTGGGAGCGTGCAAGTCCACTTTTCATTGTACCTTTACTTGTGCTTTGTACAATCGATAACTGAATTTAATTTAATTTAAGTAAATTGACATCTTTGGAATTGAACACAAGCACCGTGGGCCTTTACAGGATCTGTGCTTGTTAAAAGGAGAGTGGGTAGTCCACCCTCATTCAGTAACACAGTAAATGTTTGGAATGTTTTTTTGCTGGACCCGCCAAGGCCAGCCAACACAAGGGAAGGTGCCTTACTGATGTCACTGAGTCAGTGGATTGAACGTGGACTGTGTAGAACCAAGTGTGAATGAGGACCGTGTCCTCTAGCAAGCCTTTCTGTCAATAACAATGCCTATGGTTGACAAACAGTGAGTATGATCTGGCAGTCTCTTTGACAACAAGTCTGGCTAGCTGTCATTAGCTAGTCATTAGCTGCGTTTATATGGACCCTAATATTCCACTAATAATCAGAATAATAGCCCGATCAGAATAAAAATGCCTCATGTCACCACCTGAATCAGAAGACGGGCCCAATCAGAGGGAATTTCAATCGGAATGAGTGGGGCGGTGTAATAATCCGTTCAAAAGCAAAATATTAGTGCCTAATAGCCATGTAAACGCTTCAAATGATTATTTCTGTCTGGTTGGAATAAATACATTCCAATGTCTGAAAACAAAAACAAAACTTTTCTGTGGCTGTCTTTCTTATTGGAAACGTATCAGCTAAAAGGATCGTTGAATGCCTTCAGTCAGTCCATGTAGTAAATGTCCAAGCTAATTTTCTATCACATTATCCAAATGAAGACATAAAAATATTCTGTTTTGACAGTTAAGCGTTTTCTCTCTGACTTGGACAGTAGTACACAGAGTGAAAGTTGCTGGTCCCATGGCTGTAATATATGCTACGCCATGCTAGCTACATAACAGCTAGCATAGTATAGCTACATTACAGCTGGGGACGAGCAAGATTAACAAACAAGGAGTTGTTCAAATGTTGAAAATGATCCACAGAACTATTAAAATGAACCCACATATGCTGCGCATAACATCTGAGTTTCTGCTGTTCTCAGCAGAGTATAGGAGGCGAGAGCAAGAGGAGCTAAGTGTAGGCAGGAACTTTCTGGGCATGTCAAAAAAGTTATATTCCGATTACATGCTTTGGGGCATGTAAACACAAACTGTCTTAGATCACTTTATTTAGTATCCATGTAAATGGTTGAATTGAAATGTCCAGTCAGGTTGATGAAATATTCTGCATGTAACCCCAACTATTGATGGGATGTGCGATGAATAGCCATGTGCCTATCATTCAGCGAGGCCAAGCTGTTATGTAAATTTGCAGGCACTCATATTGTTTACCCACGTGGCATACTGCTAATGTTGGGTAGCTTAAATACTTTGTGATTATGTCAAACTAAATAAATTCTGCTTAGGGTTGTGGTTGTGCCGATCAATGTGCATTTCCTTCAATAGTTAGGTGGATACATAATTGTAACGTGGTGACAGTGCATAATTACTTTCAAGGAGGAATGGTTTGAGTAATCTTATGACTTTTCCAGTAGGCCAAGCTTATAACAGTTGCCACAGTTCAATCAGAATTGAGTATTCACCCAGGCCATGGTATAATACGTTTTTCCTATGGTCTAAGACAGTCCAAAAATATTAGTTAACATGAAAAACTCTCTCAAATCCCAAAACTAGAGTGCTAAAACTCAAACTTGTGATGTCATCAGGTATAGAGTCTGAAGCTGCTCCACAGACAGTGAATTGGGAAGGGGTTGGGATGACACAGAGAGCACCCAGAGTATATGGGTAACGTTTCTGTTTCAGAACTGAGAACACTATATAGAATGAAGCTCATTTGGGTATAAAAACATTCTGAATTAATCAGTCTCCAAGTCATTGTCAATGGAGCAGCTCCACTTTATACCTAATGGCATCAAGTTAGATTACTGCATTACTGTAAACTCTGTTTTTTCAAAAGACAATTTCATGCTGTGTCCAGCTGTACTAGGCAAGCCTAGTCTTCATTTTGTTTGTTTGGTTTTAATTCAGCTTTGGCAATAGTCATTAGCTGTGTTTCCATCCACATATTTCTATGCATATTTTGAAGTTAAAAAAAAAAAAGAAAAAAGAAAAACTGGATGGAAACAGTTTGATAAAACGTCCTCAATATCACAAAAAACCTTTTACGCTCACGTAAGATGTTTTTTGCAATTGCCAATAGAGTTTATGCTCTAAATAGGCAATGCAAACACATTTGTCGAACAAATAATGACGTAGAGGATGAAGTTTCACATGACCAATAAGCTGTTTTGTCTGATTCCATTGCACAAAAACTCTTCAACTACTTTCTGAAATGATAAAGCAAAAGGCTGTCTGTGAATTATCTCCATCACAACTTCCCCAGAATGGCAACATTTCAAAAGTTTGCAAAAAATTCGCTTGACAATTGGATGGAAACATAGCTATTGTTGTTGGGGATTGCCTCTAATCAAACCGCCTGAGTTTTTGTTGGTCTTTCTCTCATATATTACTTTTTGGTCACTGTAACTATAACTGTGCATTGTTTCCTTTCTAACTTTATCTAAACAAATAAATAAAAGGGGAAAAATGAAGATAGTAAAACATGAGAGGAGAGATTGTGACAACATGGAATGAGCTGATTTGTCCACTTAACCACCGGGGGAACTCCATATAATCTAATTGTAATTTTTAATGGAGGAATCCAAAGTTGATTATAAATCTCTATTTTTGGAGAAACCATCATACAATCACAATAATAAAGCCCACTATTGTATAAACTGCCCCATATGCTGTATAAAGAATACCAGTAAAATTATGGGGCATGCATGGTTGTGTCTACACAGGACATGTCGATAATGAGACATCGCCTCACACTTATTTTCTACTGGACGGTTGGGTCACGGCAGGGCCTGAAAATGAATCCTCCATCAAAACTTTGGTGCTGGAATGACTGAGGTCTCTAAAATATGCCACTGATCCTCACCAATTAGATCCCTGGCCATCTCCTGGTCCTCCTGGATACGACAGACATCTGAGAGCTGCAGCAGGGAGTCAATGTGATAGGGGTTCATCTGTAGCAGGGCCTGGAGGAAGTACAGAGACAGAAGTGAACACGGAGTCAAGTGAGACCGGCATACTGTTAACACCACAGAAGCAGCCCTTGAATATGCCTTATTCAGTTGGGCACCATCTTAAATTGAAAACAAGACTGGATTGAGAAAGCCAGGGAGAGTTTCCAAGCACTGCATTGACTCCAATGTTATGACTGTTGAGGGGAAAAAACTATATAAAATCAATTTCAGTATCAAAACTATAAAAATGACTATCAATTTTCTTTTTGATATTTTCTCTTCTTTAGTTGTTATGCCAATTCCCCGTGTATATCATGGTCCTGGTTGTTGTACTACTCTCTGTCGATCAGGGGAGGGTGTAGACTACCACATGCCTCCTCCGATACATGTGGAGTCGCCAGCCGCTTCTTTTCACTTGACAGCGAGGAGTTTCCCTGGGAGAGCATAACGCGCACTGAGGTTCACGCTGTCTCCCCCAGATCCCCTCCCCGCTGAACAGGGGGACCGACCAGTAGGTGTCGCTAATGCAACGGACAGGACTCATACCCTCACCGGCTGCCCACCTGCAAACACTGACAGTTGTGTTCGTAGGAGCATCTGACCGAGCCAGAAGGGGGATTGAACCTGGGTCTCTGCAGTGGTAGGGGAGTGCTTTTACCTCTACACTACCCAGACACCCTACACTACCCAGACACCCTACACTACCCAGACACCCTACACTACCAAGACACCCTTCACTACCAAGACACCTTCCACTACCCAGACACCCTACACTACCCAGACACCCTTCACTACCAAGACACCTTCCACTACCCAGACACCCTACACTACCCAGACACCCTACACTACCCAGACACCAGATTATCAATTTTCAAAACTGTGATCATGAGTGTCACATATTTTTGCTTTTGTATGAGGGAAAAATACAGGTATCAATAGTGCGGCAAATTAATATTGAAACCGTTTCAAATATTCAGTATTGATATATATTGAAAAATCGATATTTTTGACAACACTACAACAGGAGCTTTTCAACCATTAGAAATAAAAGGATGTCTGTCATTTTATCAATCTTGATGTTCTTTCTTGAAGCACCTTCCAGTAGCTCTGTCTCTCTCTCTCTCTCTCTCTCTCTCTCTCTCTCTCTCTCTCTATTTCTCTATCTCTCGGGTGCGTGGGTTACTCAGAGAGGCAATACACAACTACAATTATTCAAACCGATGACTGCAACGATAATTCAAAACGATAATTGTTT
>OMKL01156025.1:0-10077 GCA_900302295.1 Parasudis fraserbrunneri | reverse complement strand
CAGCAGTACAGTCTTTTCAGTACAGAGGTTGAGTATGATCGGCATGTTAGTCAGGGACTACGGATGAAAATTAGCTTGTTAGCTAACTCCGGCACATTTACATTGATGTGGAAACTGAAAATGTTGATTAATGTGCATTGTCCCTGGGTAATAAATAAATAAATAAATAAATAAATAAATAAATAAATAAATAAATAAATAAATAAATAAATAAATAAATAAATAAATAAATAAATAAATAAATAAATAAATAAATAAATAAATAAATAGCCTTAACTTTTTGATGGTTGAGAAGGCGTTTTTTGGATAAAAAAACAATAAAAGGCGAGACTTCACTGGCATACACTGCATCCAAATCAATCACAGAAGTGGTCAATTTAAACCCCCACGCAGACAACGCGCCTTTAAAATGTAAGTAGATTAACTATTTACTTGTGTCTGTTCATCACAAATTATGTAAAGCCCAACCATGTTAGATGCTCCATATTGCTACTGTTGACACTAATAATATGCAATGTGATTTTTTTTTTCATGAAAAGGGGCGGGACAAAAACGTAACTTCCCTACGGCAAAGCAAGAGATGATTTTTGTCTGTCTCATTGTGTAGGTATTGAGGGTAGTAGGGTTAGTAGCATCTGTCTGATTGTGTAGGTACTGGGGGTAGTAGGGTTGTAGCATCTGTCTGATTGTGTAGGTATTGAGGGTAGTAGGGTTGGTAGCATCTGTCTGATTGTGTAGGTACTGGAGTAGTAGGGTTAGTAGCGTCTGTCTGATTGTGTAGGTACTGGGGTAGTAGGGTTAGTAGCATCTGTCTGATTGTGTAGGTACTGAGGGATTTCAGACACAGTGTTGTCCAGGCACAAGTGAAGTTGTACTTTAGTGTCCCCGTGGGGACATTCTTCCTCTGCATTTGACCCATCCTAACTACTTAGGAACAGTGGGTAGCCACAGGCACCCACCAAGTCCTTTTGTAATGCCAGTACCTTGGTCAAGGGAAATGGCAGGAGTGTACCTAGCACACATGTCTTTTGGTGTGGGAGGAATCCTGAGTACCCAGAGGAAACCCATGCAAACATGGGGAGAACATGCAAACTCCACACAGAAAGGCCCCCCGATGGGTTTGAACCCAGGACCTTCTTGCTGTGAGCCAACAGTGCTAACCACTGTGCCACCATGCCACTTGAGGAGTATTAGTGGGCTAGTCTTGGCTCCTGCTGTTGCTACGAGACAATCCAAACCATGCTGCATGACACTTCTTTTTCTTTTTTTTTGCTAAAGACACAACTAGAACGTGGAATCGTTGCAGTGTGAATGGAAGAGGATGCAGTTGTGAATGCATTTAGCTTTGTTCGCTAGGTCAAAGTTCAAATTTGTTCAACTTTGACCTGTGAATTTGAGTGCCTCACCGATCAACCAATATGGGAGCAGCTAAGAGGATTTCAGTGGTTGAGCACCGGATTGATTGAACTTCAAGCAGCTTCATAGCCTGTGCTGCCCATTTGGCATGACCAAACACTGGTGTGACCATGCCTTAAGTCATTCGGAGCGCGGATGGCAGCACCCGAAAATGTACACTGCCTCGAATATCAATAGCTATTAATGTACATAGCATTCAACTCTCTATGAATGTACTCTATACAGCACTCAACTTTAAGTGTTAACGGGATTCAAAAATATCTCTTGTCTGAAAACTTAAAATGGACTTATATGGGTATCGGTCTGAAGGAATAATAATTGACCAAGTCGGCAGTGAGGTGGACCAACTCAAGGAACAGCAGAGTCTGATAAACAGCTTCTTCCTGGCCTCCGTCGGCAGATCAGCTCATGATAAGAGCTGGAGCAGCTGAAGGAGACGTGTTTACACTACTAGTCTCTCTCCATCTCCACTCGGCTGGCTCAGATCTAATGTTACATCATACACACAGCCTAGCCGGGGGAGCTTGGCCCTGTTCCTCCTCTAACAAACTCCAGTTCTCCTTACAATGCCACTGCTGACTCTGAAGGAATACAACCAGAACTGCAAAGATCCTGATTCAGTGTTTCTCAAATTATGGGATGGAGATCTGTGCCAGTCCCTGGGATATTACCAAGTGGTCCCTGAGCTGGTTATCTGGAAGAGAAATAAGCTCTTTTCCAGTGTTAGTTTTAGCTAATAAATGCAAGCAGTCCCTGAGGGGAGAATTAATGTTACTTGCCATTACAAAATACAAAGAGAGTACCCATTTGACAGTTCCTGGGTGTATGGGGTTGAGAAAAGCGAGCCTATTGTTTGTGATGGAATAGCTCCACCCTAACTATCTCCACGGGGTGGAGAGTAACTTTTTACTTTTTACTAAAATACTGTAGACATACTTGCATTTCCCCTAAGTGGTCTCTCATGTTTGGGAACTAATTCACTGACACCTTAATGGTGACGTGTAGAGGTTGGTGATCAAACATAGGACCATCAGAAGAGGACGGTGAATTGAACAAATACATTTCATATATTTAATGGTGCATTCTTTTTAATATTTTGTAGAGTTTTGAACTGTTTGAGAAGGTCACCACACTCACGACTCGTGCTAAGGTGCCAGAAGACAGAAGAACAGTATTAAACAAGAAGGTTCTGCACACTTTGGTCCATGCAAGTTTCTGTATGTAGAGTTTTGAATAAAAGACATTGATTTTTGCCAGAGTACTATCCCATCAGCTTAATTCATTTTTTATTGAAGTACACAAACTGTGTTTCATTCTTTCACCACTGCCTGGCCCAGTGGTTTAGCTGTTCCAGACTCAAACAGAACCCTAATGTCTTCCATTTCAAAACCATTTCAAACAAAACCACAGATTGCATAAGAATGGGGAGCACAAACACTGGCAAACAGCCGCAAAAACAAGAATTAGCGGGCCACAATCGAGGAGTTGTATATCTTCTGTTGTCATCAGAAACGGATGGTTTAGCAAAGGCCTGCAACTCAAAACAGCACCACTGCAGCTTTGTCCTTCTGGCTAGCAATGTGAGGGAGGGGGTTGGATCTGTACACCATTATGTAAGAATGGGGTGGTGGTAGCCTAGCAGTTAGATAAATGAGTGTGAGACCAGTCATGGGTTCAAAGCCAGGAAACTCTGGGACTGGGAAGTGAAGAAGGAATTGCCTCCTTATACTACTATAGTTTATGTACCCTTGAGCAAGGCACTCCTTGAGCAATCCTCAAGTTCTCTCCACACCCATCAGTAGAAGACTTTGGTTGTACTGGGCAGCTCCCAGGTGTGAGTGTGTGTGTGTGTGTGTGTGTGTGTGTGTGTGTGTGTGTGTGTGTGTGTGATTGTAACAAGTGGCAGCTGGTCCATTGTCACCCCAGTTAATTGACAGGCAAAATAAAAAAATAATAATTTCTTTCTCTAACATACATACTGTAGATTTTTTATTTTATTTTAGGCCTTAAACCATGTTTAGAATGCCAGTAAAACACACTGCTGTTGTCAGTAAAGCATTCTCTTTGTAGACACTGTTGAGATGTTGTAATATTGTAGTTGGGCTCACCTGCTTATGCCCAAGCAAACTGTCATTGTCTTACATTATACCCTTGTGGCTTCACAAGGAATAGCAATCAGCGATCTATCAGTGTTACGTGAACAGTGCCTCAATCTAATTATTCATCATCATCACAATTATTACCATTATTACTATTGACATTAAGTTGGGTTGCTAGGAATGTTAAGAAGTCTTAAAGATCCCCTCCAGATGTATTTTAAACCTTTAAAAGTTGTTCTATATTGAATAACATTTTCTATAATATGGTTTGTCCACCAAATTGTTCAGTAAACTACTGACAGTGGCTTAGCAGCATATCTACACCTTTACCCTCATTGAGAATGCAAGGATCTATGAATATGCAAATTGGCAACAAGCATCCATTGATATTTACTAAGAATTTCAAGTCGGCAGCCTATATTCTTTCAAGACATGTCAATACCTACTCAGCTTTCTGTGTATGCTGAAGCTAACGGTGTAAAGTTACCACGTATTGGACCATTAGCTAGAGGTTCAGCCTATTAGTGATGTAACACATGCAACTCAGATTTCAGGTAAGTACAGAGAAGCTCTCCTTCAAGTCCTGCACAAATAACAATCTGTTTAGTCAAAGTCATGCCTCCAAGAGGAGTTAACCATAAAAAACATGTTTTTGAGTGGAGGGGCCCTTTACCATTCTGTGGTGTATTTCGTCTAGTTAGCATAGGGCTCCAGCATCAATCTAGCTTACTTGACTAGCTCTCACATGCCACTTATATAGGAGTCAGAGCTTTCAAACATGGAATCCTCATATGGTTAAAGAAAGTTTAAAGTGTAACGTAAAGTAAAACTTTAAAGCCCCAACCTGTGATTTCTTCCCATATCAATGTGGGCTATATTCATGGCCGGATTATGCCACCAGGGGGCCCTGGGGCAAGAAAGTCATATGGGCCCCCCTGTCTCTCAGGGGACAGACATAACTAGGGGGGTCATTTCTCATTTCTAGGGCCTTTTGATGAAGGATATGTGACAAAATTGGTGCCCTTGTACTTTAAACAATATACTGGGGCTCCTTTCAAATAAAAGCATGGTAGCTTGTGCACATATTACAATTGAAATTAGTGAGATGATGAAATTAATCAACACACAAACCTGGGGCACTCTGGGCCTCTGGTGGTCTGGGCCCCCAGACCATCATTTGCCCAGTATGCCCCATCGGTAATCCAGGCATGGGTATATTCTCATACATTCTTCAAGAGTTTTATCTGTTGATGGAAAATAATCTGTTTTGGGTCTTCGTTAATCCAGTGTAAACAGGAATATAAATTTGTTTTACTCTGGTGTTTACAAACATTACCAACGTAAACAAAACTTTTACTGCCACAAAATATAGCAAATGCAATTAAAAACTCATATACCTGGTGTGTAACGTTATCCCTTGTATGAAGAGCTGAGTCAATCAGCTAGAGAAGAAAACATGTCTCCATTCTCATTTCTTATGTTTGGTGGTGAGTCAGAGCTACCCATTTGTTTTTGTTTGGATCACTGATTGGGCCTTTAAAGGAGAGAGGAAAAGGTGCTTCCTTAAAAATTAGGTGATTAACCTGTTTAACTCTTGCTTAACTTAGTTTAACCTTAAATTCGACCCCTGCTTCTCCCTCGACCCGCACATGAGCCAAATTGTCAAATTTTCCTTCTTCTACCACCTTCGCAATATTGCAAAGATCCGGCCCTCTCCCGCACGAACATCTCTACACCTTTACCCTCAATTACAAAATCCTGATCCTCACCTGCAAATCCCCACACCAACTGCAGGTTTATATAAGTTAGCCAGACAATAATAATCTGTCAAATTTAATTTGAATATGACATTTAGGAATGTGAGTCAGTCGGTCATACATATTGATTATTGTCAATTGTGAACACAATATCAGAATATTCAATTAAAATTGTTTGAAAGTTATCCAGCTAAATGCACACTCCAGCTTCATGAAATAACCCCCTCCTCAATATGAGTCAACAGCTGCTACTGAGCCAACAAACCCTTGGCCGGAGATGGTCTGTACTGTTCAGTCCATCTGCTGTCTGATTAGTTTGTTTGTTAGAGAGCACAAATGTTGCTGATAGATGTGTTTCCTTTGGAAGGCCAAAGGCTACACAGACAATGCAGGACAACAAATCACAGCTGGTAGATCGATGAAAAAATCTTGTAACCGCAGTGAGGTAACTTTTAAAACAGTCTTGTTTACAGACTGACACACATGCATTTTAGAAATGATTAGGTTTGTTTTGAATTGGTTTCACTGGCCTTGGGGGTCATACAAACGTAAAGGAACTTAAAGGAACCAGGTAAACCGTCATGGAATTCACGTAAAAACCAGAAAAATACAAGGTTTTCATGCCATAGCAGTTAAATGAGACTGATGGGTGCTTTGTTCTCGAGGAAGCCACTGATTGGGCTGTGGGGGACAATGCAGCACAACAGTGAGAACCCTACATCATGCACTCGCTCAAGACACCAACTCCAACACCAAGTGCCGAGGGGGCCCCCCACACATTGGAAGCCAAGCAGCCAGAATAATCCACTCATTGTTGCATATGTACGGTATGAAAGCCTGGTGTTTCTCTATCAGCTTTCCCCCAACACAACGTGAGATCAGGCCAGAGGAGGCCTTTGAAGAGGCAGGATTATCCAGTTAAATTGGATAACTGTCCAAAACATTTGTATGTAATTATGCGCATGAATAAGATACGGAGAATACAAAATAAATACAGAATAAAAGGAAAAACAAACAAACCTTCGGATTCTTGGCTTTCCATCCAACCATGATAAACATATAGACTCAACCACACAGACATTTTGTGAAATAGGCACATCATTAAATGATTGAGTCTAAATGGTCCTCATTGACGGCCCATCAAACAATTCAATTATGAGCTTATTTCACAAAAATTGTATGTGTCTACATGGTCTCATTCCAAATGACTGGAAATCTGACAAATACCACCTTTAATGTGTTGAGTAAATGGCTAAATCAGATATTGGCTCTTATAGTTGTACAGCAGACAGACAAACTGGTGACCTCTCAATATGAGCCGCACTTGACAAGTTATTTCATGATCATCTTAGAGTTACAGTATCTGGCCAACTGAGTAATTCTGCTTCTTGAAATACCCCAAGGCAACTGATACCACTGAATATACAATAGCATTTACCCCCAAAAAGTGACAGCTTTGAGGAATAAATAGATGCATTTTAAGAAAACCTCCCACACAGATTGAAACGTGAGACTGCCCCAGATGGGATATAATAATAAAAAGTTTAGTAATCGGAATACCTCCAGTTAGCCTACTTTTGGATTACTTTATTTCCAATATCCATAGAATATGAGGTTAAACAATTTATTCCAAGTCACAGACTTGAGTTAAAGGGTAAATTCAGAATTTTGGAACCCTAAGGGTTCCTTGGGTAAACGGATCAATCACAAAACAGAGATAAAACAGACAGAAGGTATTGCTGTTCGTTGGTTTGTTTTAGAACCTTGCAAACATGTCAAGTCAAATGTATTTGTATAGCCAAAAATCACAATGCATGTCTCAATGGGCTTCACAGGCCCACATATGTACAACACCCCCTGGCTAAACTCCCAAAGAAGGAAAAGGAAAAACTCATAATTGTGCATTTGCAGAAACAACAGCTTTGCTAATGGACGATGACATATCCGTAAGTTCCAAAAGTTCATCCTCTCCAGACTTTTCTGTCCATCAAAACAGATACAAATCTGGTCGAGACGGACTCATCATCAGCCCTGTCCAAAAAAATGGATACTCTGAGTCCTCATTGAAAAACAATTGAAACCAAATGTAGACGTAGAGTCCTTTCTCAGCACAATCCATGATGTTCTTCATACTGGATACCTGCAGCTCTGGCTAGTTAGCCACAAAACGAATGCAAAATTAAATTAATAGGGCCACGCTCCAGTCTGTACAAGCCCTGAAATAAATGCTGAAACCTCCATTGGGGGCGAACTGTGGACTGTTACCATTTTGGTGATGCATAAGTATCTAGGAACTAATCTTAGCTGGGATATACTTCTAGAATGCTTCTACTTTACTTCCCAGTGTCACATTCAGTAAAGAACTTTCCATCTGACTCTCAAATCCCCATTTTCTACCTGCTTATCTCTAAATCTATAGGTTAACTATCAGTTAGATATTTGCTACATGCTTTGTTAACATATAGTTTCTCATTAGCTCCAAAGAACTCAATCATTATGTATGCCGCTAATTACCAAAAATTGGACATTTCATCAGTCGTGTGTGTGTGTGTGTGTGTGTGTGTGTGTGTGTGTGTGTGTGTGTATGTGTGTTACCACATTTTTGTAATCACATTACTGTAATCACATTAAATGTAATCCGATACTCCTCAGCTCTGCTGTTGTCACATGACCTCTCCACCCCAGAAAAGGGCATGTATAACAGAACTCCACTCTGTCTGTGGTGGCAAAACCACATAATAAAAGAGGAGAGAACATGTTTTTTTGAGTCATATTGAGACAAATAACATAGTGCTTTGAACTGGGGAAACTAACACGCAGACAGCACCGGAGGACAATGACTGCCAGCTCAGCAGTTTGACTGAGAACATTGCCTCATACAATAACCAGGTCTGTTTTTACTGGCCTCGTCCTGAAGTAATTACTCCCCTTTAACAACTGATCCATAATAACTCAGGAGTCAAGTGATTACTCCCCTTTAAGACCTTGGGGGAGGGGGATTTTTCAAGAGGTTATTGAGAAATTCAATTCGTTTTTAAGAAATTATCGTAAAATAACCTTAAGTTAAAATAAATAAGTGTTGCTGATAATGAGAGACCATTAATTGGTATGGCGAAGACATCCAGAAGAAGCAATATCCAAGATTAATTTGACAAATGATTCAGCGCAATCAGCAATGGCATATAAATCCTTTTTCACAATTATCCGGCTGACTGGATAACACTGCTTCTTGGAATCCCCCCATGGTCTGCTGTTATGGGCTGGTCTTGACGTAACTACTCTCCTTTAAAAGTTGATGTCGCGTGTCTCAGGACAGACAATACTCCCCTTTAAGAGTGGATCTGTAACGAATCAGAAGAGACTGCAGCATAGGACAAACCAGCTTGCTGTCACAACAACAGCAAATATACTAAATAACTCACAATCTGAGCATCCTGATCTATTGCATTGCCTGCCTCATGAACAAGGCATGAGAGCTAAGCTAGAAACCATTTAATTTTACTGACATTGTGTAGCAGTTATAATTTAATATTAGCTAATAATTTGTAGATTATTTGTCTGTGTAACTGGCTTAATCTTATGCTGTTATTGATGATGGGCTTATTCATCGCCCATAAAAGAGGCACTGCAGCATCTTTTTTCCTTTGTTGGTGAACTTGGCCAATCAGTAATGACAGATCTCATCATGATTTTCACCTAATATATTGTTTATAAACCTAACCCTAACCTTAACACTAACCTTAACCTCAGTGAATACCTCATACCCCACCCTAACCTAAAATAGAGATGAAAAAAAATATTTTTGTGGTCATTGATTGAAAAAGTTTTCCCCAGCTATGGCGTGGAAAAAAATTATGCGGCACTGCAACAAAATTAAAATTATTTTTTAAGCTCAAGTCAGTTAGCTTGGAGCTAAACTTGTGCTCCAACTTTCTACGCTTGGTTTCATGTTACTATGGTTACATTTTGGAGTCTTCTACATAGATGCATCGCCAAGCCATATGATGACTCTTTGCTTATCAACATTCTTTGTTCTGGGACCTGGGCCAATGTCATGGGTTCAGCTTTGTCCCATGTCTCCATTGCACATTCAGAATTTTATTTCATGCCTCTATCTTGAATGGCTGTGAAAATATCTTACCAGACGAACACAGGGGAAAGCACACAAAACAAACAGCAACAGTGAACATACTGTAAAATATCTCCATGTTGTGGAACGTAACAAAATCAAGCAACACATACCAAACAAATAATAGAATCTAGCTAAACGTGCTGTCGGTGTGTATATCCCCGAACGGCCCGAATTCTCAATCCATCTTTTGTGGCCATGCCCCTAATTCGAGCTGTTGAGGAGTAGTTAATGTTTTTAGTTTTATGAGAATAGCGCCATGAAAGGTCTTGGAGATACACTAATTCTAAAATTTAAGGTTTGGCCTGATGGTGGTGCTACAGGAAAGGTCATGGGGTCACCAACATCAATAGAGGTCATCCTTTCGTGGTCATGAATGTGCACCATAAATTTGAAAACATCTGAATGAAAGCTATTCGAGTTATCACGTTCACAAATAGGATATGAATGTTTGGCCTGATGGTGGCGCTAGAGAAAAGGTCATGGGGTCACCAAAATCAATACACTTATTCCTCTAGCACTCATGAATGTGCACAGCAAATCTGAAAAGATCTGAATGAGAGCTATTTGAGATGCACTAATTCAAACATTTAAAGTTTGGCCTGATGGTGGAGCTAGAAGAAAGGTCATGAAGTCACCAAAATCAATAGGCTTCTTCCTCAAGGGGTCATGTATG
>OMKL01156022.1:0-14780 GCA_900302295.1 Parasudis fraserbrunneri | reverse complement strand
ATATTAATAATTAAGTTTTCATTAGTGTATAATCACCTGAAACTAAGAATCGTTGTGTATTCGTTAGCTTAGAATGAGCCCTTCATATCTACATAGGAGCGGGTCCTCTTCCACGGAGCGCGCCATGTTGCTCTAGTAGCTGAGCAACTCTTGATTGCCCTCTCCCACAGTAATAAAGGAAAAAACAACACATATTAGCCATTTTTACACTTTATTCATTTTATACTGTCAGGGACCTCAGTGGCGTGTGGAAGATCCATACACAGCCACAACAGCTTGGCACCTCCTCCTCATGGCCAATATGTGTTGTTTTTTCCTTATTACTGTGGGAGAGTGCAATCATCCAATCCACCAAGCAACTCAAAACAAGAGTGAATTTCAACAGAAGAATATTGCAGGGGATTTTGGCAAATTCTTTTGGGCCACTACCCACACGGTCAGCTGTGTTGCCCATTCCACGAATGCACGATCCTTACAAGTTGTACCTCGTTGTAAAGGTGACTAATCAGGCTTTTGAATTATTGGAATTATATACTCATGATTACCTGACTGAAGATTGTTTTTCAGCACCATAGTATTCCTGTTTTGGATGTTTGTTCATGCTTCAATGAAAACAAAGATGGCGGTGAACACCATGATAACCAATGAGAAAGAGAGCAGTGGGTAGCAATCTGCAACCTCACCACTAAATAACACACACCGGTCCTTTCAAAGTTTTTGTGTATTTTGCTTGATAAATGAGGTCCACTGACTTTTTGTGATAAAATGTAATGCATGTAATAATTCCCTCATACAGCTCACCCAAATGTAGCTTTCAAAGAAAATGTATAAGATACCTTGATGGCTGATCTTTTTTTTCATTCTTTGTTCCAATACCAATCAGCAGTATAAATGCATCGTTTATGTACTTCACATAATCGACAAGCACTGGCAGATATCTTTAGATATGAGTGTCAGTTTGTTGGCTATAGTCCATGGTCCCTTCACGTTTCAAGTTTTATTTGTCACATGCAGATACACCACAGTGAAATGCTTTTTTCTGTGTTCTCCAAGGCTTGTCCATGGTCCCTTCTGCACAAGAGGAGGTAAAAGGAGATGACTGACCTGCTGTGCATCCAGGAAGTCCCTGTACCTCATGAGAGCCAGGGGAATGCGGACCTTGGCATACTCTGAGACGTTGGCTGATGGTGTGACCTGAGAGAGAAAAGAAAAGGGGAAAAAAGGGGGTTTAGACAGGTGAACAAACATAACATCTGAATGGCACAATGGTGAATCAACCAAAAAATAAATAAGAAAATGAAAAAAAAAACACTTGGGAAAAGCAGGAAAATGTGAATCTTCTTTGCAGAATAAGCATTTTGTGAAAATAAATAAATAAATAACAATAATAAACGATGGAGCAAAACCCCCTACCAAAGTTGTGTTACTGGCAATGAGCAAGGCTTCCGCCCCTAAGCCCATGGCGACCAGAGCTTTCTGGCTGAAGTCACAGTCTCCTCTCAACACAACGACTGCCTTGCCCCGTACCAACACCGGGCTGACCCCTGAGGCATCGCACAGCACAGTGGAGGTTAGGTTCACCAGCGGGTATGGCACCTTGAAATTGTAGAACACAGCAGTGGGTTGAAGGAAAAAACAATAGTCCATTTTTTTTTTCACAATGGAGAGATTTTCTCCAATTTGCAACTTAAATCTGCAATGAGGGTTTTTTGTTTTTTCGTTGACAAAATGGATCACCCAAGGAGGTTATAAGATCTGCTCCATCCTTCAAATCGCCCTGAGGTACACCATCACATCCCTGTGTCAGAGTACCACCTTCTTTCACCAGCTACTAGTAAGTTTGTTTTGTAACTTTGAGGGAAAACTCCCAAAGCAAATAATAGACTTACAGCTTTGTCCAGGGTTTCTGAAAGGGGGGTCCAGGAGTGGTTGTGAACAAGGCAGTAGTCTTTACTTGTAGATCCATCTGAAATGTGCAAAATCGCCTCTTGGCTGTTTATCTGTTGAATATAGAAAAAAAAATGCTCTGCTGAGGAAATGCATGTTTGACTACAGACATGTCCTGAAAATAATCCAGCCTGGTTAGAATTACCTGATTGGGTCAAAAATGCCATCCACTGTTTTCCCCCAAGGCAACCTTAACTGCCGTAATGTACCCTGGCAACAGATGACGTAAGACTGGCCTGCATTTAGTGGCTTTTCACACTCAAAAGGCTAGAGTCAAACACGTTGCTGCAAATAGCTTTCCCCACCATGATAACCAGCTAGCTAACAGGCATGCCTGAATTAATACAAGCGAACGAGGTAAACATAATGACAATTATTGTTCGATTAGGCTGTCATTGAAGCTAGCTGGCCTAGTATCGTAAACGTTAGCTTAATGTTAACACAGCTTATTGCCTCTATCAACTTACCTGCGATGACAAGAAAATGACAGATAAAATAATGATCCCAACAATTTTTGCCATATTGGTAACATTCGTGGTGTACAAAATCGAGCAGTGTGAAAGTGAATTCCTTTATTCGGCACACAAATCCTTTAAAATATCGGTGATGTTACTCGTATCTTCATCATTGTTGTTATGAGCTAGTTGGGTTAGCTCCAGTCAGTTGCTTGCTTGGCTAACGTTACTTCCTGTTCGCTAAAGTCTCGTAATGAGCTCACATGACACCGCCACAGAATCTGGTTTCTGTTTCAGTGCTGACTATTCTATTTCAAGGCCAGATCAAATGTCATCAGTTCACACAGCGGTAGAGGGGACATGTTATGTATCTTTTCAGGTTTTATACGACTTCATCGAATGTGTAGAGCATGTTATGTTTTTGTGTGTGCCAATAATCAGTATATATTACATCTAATTTTCCTTCCCACTTGTATTGAACATGCCAAATCATTTTTTTATTTTTTATTTAGCACATACCAAATTTAAAATTATTTCCTTCCCTGCCTGGCTACGCCACACCCAAGAGTAGAACACCTTACAAACTGGGCAGTATTATGTAGGCAGTGTTCCTGCCTGCTTGTGTCATCACAAAGGGCAATACTTCTGAACAGCTTGTTAATCTGAAGACTTCAAACCTTGGCCAATGGACAAGGAGTAGCCTATGTAATTTCCCCCAGCACAAAAATAACATTTCAGACTGCCAAATTCATACAAGTCAAAGCCCATTTCCCACGTCTCCTTTTAAAATAGACAAGAGGGGGAAAAAAGTGGACGGGACCCTTGCTAGTTTAGGAGCAAGACAACTTGTGGTTCAACACAAGTAGCTAGCTCTATATTTTGATTTCAGTCATTCATTTCTCAGTAGGTTCATGATGCAAGGGCAATATTTTGAACCAATTCAAAAGCAATGTAGCAGTGGGCTACAATGAAAAAATAAAAATGTAATCTAGTTGGTTACTGCTGGCAAAACTACTCGTATTTTGGGTTACTCTGATGGGCAACAGTGCTCAAGGAATTGCCTCAGTGGGGTTTTAATCATACTGGAACATCATATCGTCAGCGAACATAACAGTATTTATTTATTTTATTTTTTACAGTGTACTTTGCCTGTTGCTTGGAGATTTGCCCATCTACATTGCAAAAAAATTGCATAGCTCTTTGGTACCATCACCCTTTTTAAGAAACACGATTGGCCACAAGCAATGAGGATGTAAGATGACTTCTCAGGCAGTTTAGATCATTCTAACTTTATTAAAATTCTATAAGGGAAATTCTACATCCATATAAAAATACATTGTTGAGATCAATGCAAAATTCATAGGCATTTGGGAGTGTACAATATATGGTCCAGTGTGCTCTACTCATTTCAAGTTTATTATAAAACAGCATTCTTTACTCCTGAAAGCAACTCAATGAAGAGTATCTTTCAGAATAGGACAGTGAACATTGTTGCTTTTTGCCTTGCTACCTGTCTGTCTTATGAAAAGCCTTGACATTTTAGAATGAAACAAAGAATGTTCCAAATCTCCAGAGTGGCCCAGCCACCATGAGGTCTGTTTACAAATCAGGTAATAAATACAGGCATCCACATTGGCTACAACAGCAAGTACTTTAGAAAATACTTTCCTCATACACACAAGCATACATCTGACGGAGACTATGAACTATGCTAAACCCTGTTATCTACTCTTACAGTGCAACAATATGGCAGGCAATGGATAGCAGTGCTTTCATAAAAAAATAAAAAGTATATACAACATCATGGTAAAGCAGTGGTTTCATATTTTGGTCGTGTGTCCATTTTAGACAGAACTGCTTTCGAAAATGCCTCATCAAATCGACAACAGTAGTTTCCACAAGCTTCGTTGAAGGTCTGTGAGGAAAAAAGGTTAAACATACGTTAGGTATTTTAAAGGCCCAGTGAATATGACCACATCAATGTTGACTGTATGCACATTAATTCTCCAAGAGTTTCACTCGTACATGAAAAATAAGCCTTTAACTTTAGTAACTCATTGCAATTCAAAATAGTAATTCATTTTTCGTCAATGTTTGCAAACATTACAAATGTAAACAAAGCTTTTACTGCATCAAAAATGCATCAAAAATAATATTTTAGTGGCCTTATATCTCTAATCCCATGCTGTGGCTTTCAGTGGTGAAACAACCCATTTCTTGACAGTATATTTCCTATCATATTGCACCTTTATCATCTAGTCTCGCTAGTCATTCCTTCAACTGTGGTGTGTTGCTCAAGCCCTTTGTTTTAGTTCAGGGTGCAAGAAAGAACCTCTAAGGAAAACATCCTGGTGGCTCAGTGGGTTAATGTGCTACTTGACGCTGTCACCTATTACTTTATATAGCCTAGATTACATACTTAGTTGTGGGGCAAAAATTATGCAGCCCACATTGGGACCTGGTTTTGAACAGGTATTTCTCAGGAGCCACTGCCAATATGTGCACTGCTGTGACTGATGAACCAGTTCAGTGATCTAGATTGTAAATGTTGCATAGGGAGGAAGTATTTTCTTTCCTCAACCTTAAACCTCACCAAGTCAAAAATCGGTACACTTTTCCATACTGAAAGTATATTATTTTTAGTATATTAAGTGTGTTAAAAGTATATTTCTACCCATGTACTAGTCTGATAGTATACTAGCAATGTATTTTTGGTACTTCTTATGTGCTTTCATGTACTAATTCAAAGTATGATAGTATTTAGTATGATAGCCATTAATATGCTGTAAGTGTGCTCTAAGTACATTTAAAAAAAACAGACAATGGGGTCATGCTCCTGTCAGCTTGTACACACTCCTGTCTGTACAAGCTGACTGAGGCTCACTGAAATGTACTTTGTGTGCACTGTGGAGTAAATTTCAGTGAGCCTCAGTCAGCTTGTACAGACAGGAGCGTGACCCCATTGACTTTGTATTGGTTTGTGGCTACTATCCGGAGCAAGGAACAGCATGAATTGTCATTAATAACAAAACTCTGCTTCCCTTTACAAACTGCGTCCTTTGATTATTATGATTGAAAGATGTTTTGTCAAAACAGCCAAATAGGTAGAACTATTTCTTTTTGGCGAGCGGGGCAATGCAGCTGACCAGAGAATGATGGGCTCCAACCCGTTGCGCTGGGTCACTATTTTTAACCCAATGCTTGGTCAAACCCACCCAACCTATAACCTAGCAGCCTGAACTCAGCATTTGGGTTATTAAAATAACCCTGCATTTCTTTAGGTGTGCCAAGTCAGTACTATCTGCACCAATAGGCACACCAGAGAGGGCTTTGGTGAAGTATAGGCTTTTGTTCTGATTTAGCGTTTGGGCTAGATCAAATTTCAGGTTTGATGGTAAACCCACATGCTGTAACTGTATTTCATGCCCTTCATTCATAGTCCAGACCTACGTAACTGGTTTCACACAATTCAGCTACATTGCAGAGGTTGTTTATGTACGTCTTAACTCCCCAAAATAATTCAACCAGGAAATAAGAGGACATACCAGCTTCATGACGCAAAGTACGGAGGCACTGGCCTGAGCTCTTGAAACTCTCAAATCACGATTTGAGAAAATAAAAGATCTGTATCATTTCCGTTAGCAGAGTACCCCGCTACATGTGTATTTATACCACTATATCTGTATCCCTCTAAATATGTATATACTACTATTCCACTATATCAGTACTGCCCAAAGGCAAACTAACTGAAGTTACTGCTTTTTTCCTTTGTAGGGCAGTATGTATAAGAGAAGGTTATTGATATCTGTTATTTGCTATACTAGTTTTGAAAGATCAACCAAAGCCAATACAGAATGCTAGAAATCTACATATATTATTATTGGCAACCTCGCAGAACGCCTGTTCTGTTTTGGAATTCTTTTGGAAAACCTCAAACAACCCTGGAGCCATGTGGCTCACAATCTTTGCAATGAGGACAAGTGATGTGGGTGCATTGCTAATAAATCACTTTTATAGTGAATAAATCACTCTTACATTTAATAAGTTACTCATACTTTTAAGGTTTCACACGCTCAGCTATCTTCTCAGTAGACAAAGACTGCTTCATCTCTCCTCAGTGTTTTGTTTTGGCTTTAGTCATGTGCGGTTCCAATGAAAACATTCCTGCTCTGACATATCCGCCCTTTCATTGGTTCATTCATGCTGTGAAACCAGATCGAGGGTTATTTATATCACATTGTTTTATTTTAGTATTTGACATACCTTTCATTTATATATTTATATATTAATACATGGTTTGCAGCATTTGAAGGGGCAGTTCACCCAGAATAAAAAAAAAACACACAACATATTTTCTCCCTTACCCGGAGCGCTATCTATCCATCCAGATCGTTTTTGGTGAGATGTGCTTAGTTTTGGAGGTATCTGCCGTAGATATCTGCCGTCACGCCAATACAATGGAGCTAAATGGCACTCTGCTTGTGGTGCTCAAAGTGCCAAAAAATTAAATAAAATCATGACCCCGTTACTCAATGGGTAATTCATTATTATAGGTGTGTATATCCATAGAAAATAGTTCCTACATGAAACTGCTCACAAGAAGGAGTGAATCACCCATGAATGGATAACACACCGAAAACACCTGCACCTTGCACATACCATTGTGCAATCAAATAAGTGTGCACACGGACCACAAGTTTCAGTTGCAAGGGAGACCTCAGCAGATCAACATGCTGCTCCAACATCTCTTGTAATGGTGGTGGGAATCGTGGCTCTTCTAAGGGAGCCAAATCATACGGCTCTGTTACTTTCTGAGAGACATTCAGTTAAACGGCTCTTTTCAATGACTACATTTAGTACATTTACACTTGGTCTTTTTTTATTTTATTTTTTATTTTTTTTATTACATAGTTTATCAGTGCAGAAAGCAGCACAGAGCAAGCTGCAGGATTTGTACGCTACAGTATTGAATCAATTAATAGCAGTAATCGCAACATATATAAATGCATACAGGATTAATTTTAATTTCATTCATGTTTAATTGCTCTTCCTTGATTAGTATTTCCGGTTTCCCTACAAAGACACATTAAAGGACAAGTCTGGAATGATAGCAAGTTAAAAAGTGAGTCTAATCAAGCAAGTCTACCATTCTGTCTTGTTTCCACTACAATATGAGCCATCCTAAATCACACAAAAGCAAAACTCTGCTTCCATTCCCAAAGTGCATGTGTATTTTTTGAGTTGAAAATCCTGGCCCAGCTCTCAAAACATGAAATAGGCACGTAATGTAGTGGTGTCTGTCAACACGGTTCTCAATACCTGCTGCAGTGGGCATTAGAGCTTGGTCAGGATCTTTGGTGTTAAACTTAATGCCCTTGCATACCTGGTTAGACTATTATTGCACTCTGCTGTCTGAGACTCCAGGGACATTCTGGATGAAAGCATGTGACGAGGCAAAGGTAATGAAATCGAGGACAGACTGTCAGACGTCCAGATGTCCCTGGAGTCTTATGTTGTTACATTACCCTCATCATCGTTTACAAAGAGTTAAAGGGTCTATTCATAATTTTTAATGAATCTGTCATCCCCAGTTAGTTTTTTTTTTTGTTTGTTTCTCTTCTCACATTATGAAGTTAATGAAAAGTTAATTTTCAATTGATTCGCCACAATTAGCACTTTTGACAAATCAACTGGGACACAGTGTCATACAGTAGATGCGAGGCAAGATACCAAGCCTTATATTCATAGCTCAGGCCTACATAACTGGTTTCACACCGTTCAGCTACATTGCAGAGCTTGTTTATGTACGACTTAACTCCCAAAAATAATTGAACTAGGAAATGAGAACGCATACCATCTTCATGACCTGTATGCAACGCTAGTGATCATAATGCCTGCTAGCATAACATTAGCTCCAGCAGTATATTATGTAGCGAATACACACTATGTAATCAGTGCATTAATTTAGAATGGTGACCAGACAGTTTGGTTGGAATTACGCAGCAGGTGTCCATTATCAAAATTTTATGGACACCTACCAACCAATCAGAATCGAGTATTCACCCAGGCCATGGTATAAATGTATATATACCTGTGTTGAAAGGTAGGAGGGGATATATATATAATATATAATGTACATATTAGGGATGTCTTAAGGCAATCTGAAAGATCGTTATCGGGGCCTATCTCAGCATTTTCTAATTGATTGGTATCAGCCATATTAAGCCTGATCAAATTCTGATCCTTTTTTGTTGTAAATAAATGCAAACCATTAAGAGAAAGCTGTGATGCATGCAATTTCTTTTCTGAATGTAGAGCTTTTCAATTGTCATTCATATCTTATCCAAATGGGGCCTCTATTTTCTGTTTGCGGAAATCATGGACGGAATTAGGAATCTGTCTTTAAAGGGATCTCAGAAATAAACATGGGAGACCCTGGAATCGGCTTTTGGGGAAACTTGCATCCTTTCTTTATGAGTAATTATTACCATGATAAGATGAACAGAAATATAATTCAACCATAATTCTACACCAAGGCAAGAGATGTTACTGGGATGCTGTGTGTGTATGTGTGTATGTGTGTGTGTGTGTGTGTATGTGTGTAAGTTATGTTTGTAAGGTATGTGTTTGCATTCATTCTCGCCGGTTATTACACGAGGGAATTGACTGCCAGTAATCCACGTGGTTTCTTAAGAGATGATGAAGCCAAAATGTCGAAGCAATTCGTGATCAACGTGGGGAAATGTTTAAAAAGCTTGAAAAGTTACAACCAATTACCAAGTAGGCTGTAACTCAAAGCGAAGTGGTCCCCATAAATGCAAAGACAGTAGAAGGAGGTGAACAGAGCGAGACAGACACAGCTTCACTCTAGGCGGCAGGGAACAGAGGCAGAGGCGTGTTCACGTAGTTGCAGCTGCTATCCTTATGTTTGGCAATGGCAATTCCATCAGCAAACAACCTGACTAGAGGCATAGGTTATGCCTTCCAGCAGTGACCACATTAAGCCAAAATCCCTTTTGGATGGTAAAAATGGGTAAAATGTTTACAAAAAATAAATAAACAAATAAATGAATAAATAGATAAATAAATAAATAAAAAATAAATCCAGAAAAAATAACATGAAAATAAAAATGGAATATGAGAATAACACAGAATTTAAAATAAGAAAAGAAAGTATGAGGCCCTACCTACATTGGATTGGCTCTACAAATTTAAATGGACTTGAAGTGTACATTGTACAGCTGTATTATCTAGGAAAATACAAATACCGGATTGGGACTCTATCGGCAGATACTCATTATTAAATGACTTGGCGTTCTTAAGGTGTTCATAAGGTGAAACCTGTATCTGAAAACTTGCATGAATGAGCATTGCTAAGTAAACATTCATGCTATCAGCAAGTCAGACTATCTCATGAAAGATAAGACCTTTACTGTTCCGAGGGGAAATGGCACCTCATGTCTGACGGTATGAAGCTTATTATCAAAACTGAATAGGTCCTTATCTCCCATGAATATGAGCTTCATGATATTAGTTTCCCCTAAGCTGGATTGCAAAAATGTTGTCCATACAGTGATGGCCCTCCCACTCTGTCTGCCAGACCGTGCTTGTACCCCATTCTTGCTTGTCTTTTGCAGGTGCCTGGTAGGTGGAGCTGGTCCTGGTGCTGCCCGGACTATAAAACCACTCTTAATTCCAGATTATCTCCCCTCATGCCATGCCATGAATATCAAGCTACCGTAGTCCGAACATGACATACCCAGAAATGCTCACAACAAAATGGTCTGATATTAGGACTACCATAGTCCAAGATAGTGTGGCTGTCTTTCTGTACTGGAAAAATACAATACTCTAATATTAGTGATCACTTAGCTACTGAAATTGCTGCGCACTTCGTGTAAAATATACACTAGAATAGGAAAGCATTTCACAAAAATAGACAAGAAGTTCACTCCTGTTGCTACTTTCAAAATTCACAGCAAGAATATTTTTTCCCTGAGTCATATCTCTTTTCTTTTGATAAAGTGCTGCTGGGTATTAATTACCAGGTAGATATATTGAATTTAGGGCATGTGGCTATTTCCTTCCTGACCCTATAACAAATACAATAGTTACTCGAATTAATAAATTTCATGTAAATCCCAGATTAATATGTGTAAAGTGTGTATAGTTGGTGTGTAGTAAAATATCACATCATGTTTCTCTGATTTGGGAGATCATGACATACCTTTTCGTGTCATTGTGTAAAATGCATGTCAATACCTCTAGCAAATCATCAACATGCCTCTCGTCATTGAGATGTGCCAAACAGACATAAGCGGGGAGCTGGTGTAGGGTGTGGTCTATAAATAGCAACCATGACGTGAATTTCTACATACATTCCAAGATATTTTATGGTCACGTCAGACAAATGTAAAGTCAATGGGGCCATTCTCCAGTCTGTACAAGCCCTGAAATAAACTATGAAACCTACTACACCATACACCCAAAGTAGGTTTCAGCATTTATTTCAGGGCTTGTACAGACTGGAGCGTGGTCCCATTGACTTTGCATTATTTTTATGGCTAACTAGTCAGAGCTGTGGGAATCCAGTATGAAGAACAGCATGGCTTGTTATTCATTCTTTGGTAAGTAGCAAATAGGGCTAGGGATCCAAAATTCTTAACTTAACCTTCAAGACATAATTTTACTTCTAATGTTGAGTTTATAATCCCATGTGAAAGGCAAAATAAAAACCACTGCACCATATGAAGTGGTATATCATGCAAAAATGTATCATAGAATTAGAACATGTTTGTCACATTAATCATTGCTGCATATTAGAGTCAATTAAAATAGTCATAGTCAAATAATTCAGTTAGAATACAGGACATTGTTCCCAAGCCCAGTGCCTTTTGTAAGATGTGCCACTGACGTAATTATATCACGAAACTCCCACTAAAACATCTACTTTATGCTGCTGGAATAGAATGTGGAAAGGTTCCAGGGAATGTGTAAAAACAGGTTAGGGATAAATAAGTTCAATGGTAATTTGTTGTTTTTTTACCTTCAGGCCTGAAACACACCGCCAACCTCAGCAATACGTAAGCGTTGCCAATGTTAATAGGTTAGAACAACCACAGCCCGCGTAAGCAGCCCGTCCGTGTGGCGCATAATCTAGAGATTTGGCATTGAGCCTATTTTCTCTCTGTGAAAAATTAACTGTTGATGGTCATATAGATATCATACCATACCAGCAGCATTTATGTAGAACTGTCACCTTTCGCTTTCGTTTCAGTGCCAATATCAACAGATATCAGAGACATGCAAAAAAAAGTGAAAGGGGACATTTTACATTTCTTTTCTGATAATAAAGCAGGTCTGGTAGTATATAAATACTGTGAAAGTATCAAAACGCTCAGTCCAATGAGAAAGGCACACTGCCCGTATTCAGAAACTGTGCCTGTAATTCGGGCCGTTTGGACTTCCGTAACATGTTGACGTCGGCACAAGACAATGCTGTCCCTCAGCACTGCCCACCGACCAACCTCCTTGTAGGCAGAAGAAAACACAAGCTGTTTGTGGAGCTATGTTGTGGAGCTAGCATTAGCAAAAGCTATTTACAAGACATAGGAAAATGTTGAGGAAGTGCTGTGTAGTTGTTGGATGTCAGGCATTTAAAGCTACAGACACAAACAGCTCGTTTTGAACAGGACTGAAACAGAGGGGTATAGAGGCATCAAAGACATGTTTTGGGGGAACTCGAGTACCTATATTAACTTGTTGAAAAACAGTATAATATGGGACCTTTAAGTTGGCTTGAAAAACAAATATCACTTTACTGATATTGTAATTGCCTTTTTTGTCAACACTAATCCTCCTACAGCTTTGAAGCTACCAGCTTAGAAATTGCTGGGCATCTTCAGGGTATGCCTGTGGGGTGTGCTTGTGCTTTTTGTATGGATAGCTTACTTCTATCCTTTCTTTCATTCATTTTTTCATAAATTTTTTCCTCATAGACCACCAAAAGAACAAAATCGTGTGCCATAACTATGCAGATGACACTCAATTATGCATAGCTCTCTCTCATCAAGTGACTATGCTCCTATAGACTCACTCTGTGTGTGCATTGACCAAATCAATGCCAAAATTTCCTCCAACTAAACAAAGAAAAAACTGAAATAACTGTCTTTGGAGTCAAAAACTAAGTCAGAATCTAAATTTTAACGCTCACATCAAGTCTATAACAAGAGCAGCCTATCATCTTAAAAATATAGCAAGAGTTAGAGGATATATGTCCAAACAAAACCTAGAAAAACGAATTCACGCTTTCATTTCTAGTAGGTTAGACTACTGTAATGGTCTTTTCTCAGGCCTTCCCAAAAAAGTACTACAGCTCATTCAGAATGCTGCTGCTAGAGTTCTAACAAAGACTAAGCAAATGGAACATATTACACTAAGGCCAGCTTAGCAGCCTGTTCCTCACCTCTGATTTGACCTGTTATTTCAGAACAGGGCAACCAACATTCTCTCCCAGATGTGATGCCCTTTGCCTGACCGAGGTTCTGTTGATGCGATTTATGATAATTGAGTCTGGGATAATATTCTCTGTCCAGTGTTTAAGGCGGTGTGATGTCAGACATTTTTGTATCCACAATGCATCCAACATCCCCATTCTGACTAGATTGTCAGTCCACTGGATTCATGTCATCATGTGGATGCAAGATCTGAGACATCCCTGTGTCCTCCAGCTGAGTGCATTGTGTGTGTGAAGCAGGTCAATGTAGAACCTATTTTCAATTCTAATTGCCTTGTTCTAAATCATGATGCTCTTATCTTGGCCAGATCAATGCATTTCATAGTGGTCACTACATAGTCTGGGAACTGGCAAGGTTAGAGAAGTAGACTGGTTCAATCCCCTGGATGGACAGGAAACATCTGGGTTAGGAAGTGAATGAATAACGCTGTCCCCTTCCTCAATATCAGCTGCTCAGTGGCCAACAATGTCAGACTGTGGTTGTACTGGGCAGCTTCCAGGTGTGAATGTATGTACAGTAACTGTGTGAGTGTGAAGCAGGGTGTTACTGAAAAATAGCATCCATGCTCAGTGAACCTACCCTGGGTAAATAAAGGTGAGAGAGAAGAGAAGATGTCTGTCAAACAGAGGTGCACAGTCATGGTCAGTGTGTTGAATAGCAATAATGACACACCCTTCACTTCCTGGCAGATGAACACGGGAACACGGAACATGGGTTTACAAAAAGAGTTGAGCAGATGCATCAAAAGGTCAGGAGGACTTATTAAATAGCAATAAATCTTAACAGCCATTGGGTCTGACACTGTAATCTGAGGATGATGACGATAAGATATTCACCAGCTGCCTACTTTCTGTATCTAGAATTCTAAGTTCTCACGGAAGATGTTCAGCACTGGGAGACAACTCAACTTCTTACTACATGATTTGCCTACCAGTGGTAAAGGGGAAGCCACTTTCAAACTTTTCTATGACACTGACTCATCTTGGTCTTATAATTCTGTCTGACTGAAGGTTTACAGAGGTGTGGTCATTTGCAGAAGTAAACAACTGATGGGATGTAATGAGACCAGGGCTCTACAACACCGGCACAGCTGTTTGACCTCAAATTCTAGAGACACAAATCTCTAGAATCCTTTGTTGAGAAATTCATTTCTAAATCAAAACAATATCTTCTTCAATCAGGGTTTACGCCTTTACATGACACAGAGTTTGCCCCTCTAACAGTGTGCCAACGGCCTCCACTGAGTTATTGATGCAGACGACAGTGCTATTCTTATTCTTTTTGGCCTCAATGTATCATGCCATTTTAATCAATCGCTTCAAGCAATGGGCTGGTGTCACAGGCAGACTATAGCCCTAAGTTGGTTTTCATCCTGTCGCTCTCACTGTCTCAAACTTTCTCGGCCTCTGTTGGAAATTCCCCCCCATCCTCAGCTATTTTCTCCTGTGAGGTCCCCAAGGGCTCTATTCAAGGTCACATTTTCAGGTTGGTTTTGTGGGTTTGTCATGCAGATGTGAGTGAGGGGAAAATGGTGAGACAATGTGCATGGGGCACATGCAATCGCAATACAAGGTATCTTGAGAGGCTGACCAATGGGGTGTTTTTGTTGTTGTTGTTGTTGTTGTTGTTGTTGTTGTTGTTGTTGTTGTCGTTTTTATCCCATTTCTGAGACTAAAATAAGACATAGGCTACAGTAGCAAAATGCTGCCTGTGGATCAATCAGGGACACCTCTCACCCCAACCATGGACTGTTTGGCCTCCACCCATCCAGGAGCCTCCGTCCATGCACCAATAGCCTCAGGAACAACTTCTTCCCTGCAGCTATTACCCTGCTGAACTGTGAATCCCGGCGCTAGTACAC
>OMKL01156000.1:0-15007 GCA_900302295.1 Parasudis fraserbrunneri | reverse complement strand
TTTTTTTTTTTTTTTTTATCCAGTGAGCTGATGTAATCATAATTCACTGTGGGAATATGTCCCTTTACTAGATTCACACTTCCACGTTAATAGGAGGTCGTGGCATGACATCATCCCTACTTTCAAAAAAACTGAACTTGTCCTTTAATGATGCAACAAACAGGCCAATTTCCCACAGGACTCCTACTCAAATGTCATCCTCTACAGGAACACCTATATAGATAGCAACAGTCCACTGCGGGCAACTCAAAGCTTGAAAATTTGAAGCAGCATGACAGTCACAAATATAAAACCTGTAGGGAAAGATGCCTGACCCAAAACAATGAGCCGACTGTTATTCAGCACTTAGATGAAAGTAATCGCTCAATAGAAGAGAACGAAATGGTCGCCAAGTTCAACACTGCCGACCAAAAGAGGAACGTCCCTTCATTACATTATCTATCTATCTATCCACATACTTTTTTCTCTCTAAAAGAGTTCACGTGTCATGTCATGCCACTGGTCATGGCAGAAAATAAAGAGCATAATGTTAAATCTAAGAAAATAAGAACATATAATGAAGATGACTGGTCAGCATGCAAGGATGTGAATAGGTCTACTGGATAGCAAAAAGGTGTGACCAAATCACGAGCTGGTGCCACCGACCGAGAAAGTTGGTCGCACCAGTGCCACCAACAGAAAAGTTAGTTTTGAGCCCGGACATTCCCTCAAGCCATTCAAGACCCATGAAATGGATGGAGTTGCATGCATTAAAATGCATGTTTCAAACCTGTTTTATCAGCCGCTGAACCATGAGAGCAAAAGAAAAGAAAATATTTACATTTCAGATAGGCTAGATGAACTAGGTGCAGCTGGGAAATTATCATATCAGGTCCCATATAAAAAGTTGCTAGCAAAAAAGGTAATATTTATATTATTAAGTTAAATAATCACAATACTTAGTCTATAATTAGGGCTGTGTATCGGCAAGAATCTGGCGATATTGAGATACAATAAACATTGCAATATATTACCATTTCTTAGTGTCAAAATTTCAGACCAAGTTCCATATTATGATTGCTAAAGTTTGGTGTTTATACAGTATTATAAGGGAAATGATTGCAGCATTATAATGTATTGACTATCCTTCCCGCCACATCTTCCAGTTCCAATGACTGACCTGCTGCTGGTTGGCCGTAGGAGGCTCCATACTGCTGCTGCTGTGCATATCCTCCAGCCGCCGGTGCTGTCTGAGTGTACCCGCTTTCTGCTGCAGCAGGTTGGGCATAAGATCCATAACTCTGCTGGCTATAACCCTGCTGAGACAGAGAGCATTACAGTACATTAGGTGTTGGCTGGCGGGCATGGGCTCTTACTTGGTTCAGTCATGCAAAAACATGGTGTCTGCAGGTTTATCAGTTGGAATCAAATCTATAAAAGATTATGTCTCAGCCTTGATCTGGGTCAGTTAGTCCCCCCTCAATATTCGGTTTGGATTGATTGATCCATTGCCCAGAGCAACACAAACTGAGCCGGCTGATGTGTGCTATAAGACCAAAACCAGACGTAAGGCAACGTATCTTCCTTTATAGAGTAGCTCGCTTGTTGTCTACAGTAGAGATGCATGTGCACCAACAGGGCTGGGTATCAAACTTCTGACACTTTTATGGTATTGATCAAAATGCTTCAATACTATCGTGTATCGACAAATGCTGTCATTTGATACCACATTTCAATACCCAAGTAGTTTATCTCATCAGCGTCAGTGAGCCCATACATGTTTGTTCCCAGATGTAAGAAAATAACAGCATGTGAGCTGTAGCCCCTATACTTTCGCATGTTACAGTGGCAATTGTCACATTCTGAAAACTACTAGCATTGCATGTACAGGTTGCTTTCACACTAGAAAAGCGGCACAATTCAAATGTACTAATGTTCAGCAATCATGCCTGATGCCAGGCTGAAACAGTGTATCCGAATCAGGGGAATTTCCCTATGACTAAAATCTGATACCCATAGCCATATGCAACATCTTAGAAATCAACGCAACTTGAGGTTTGATCTCGCCAATCAAATCATTTTTGCCCCGTGACCCACACTAATGGTCTATATCTATACTGTTCAGTTCAAGAAATGAGTCGGGTCTGTACTTGGTATCGGATGATACTTGGGACTCTGAATTGGTATTGGCGGTGGTGAAGTGGCACATCCCTTATTTTTAGACCTCCGAAAACATGATTTAAGACTAATAGAAAATCTTTAACTGCATCAACTGTATTCAAAGCCATCAAGGACAGACAAATTGTTTTTACAGAGTTCTGGAAAAAATTACATATTGCGTAAGTACCAATTGTCAAATCATGCATTAATTTATGTCTGCAAAGAAATGAAAATGCCAGGTCCTACTGACTGTATATCATTAAAAAAATCAAGCATAACAGGTTTCAAAGAAAGGTATTTCAACCACTCACCTGTGCAGATTGTCCATAGCCTTGTGAAGGCTGTGCAGCATAAGAGCCATACCTGTAAAAGTACATGGATAATTTGTTATTGCTGTGTATGGAGGCAATCATCCCATTTAGAAATATTTCTCCCATGAATTACGTATATAAAATAAGCTAAGAAGATGTCTTACCCTTGTTGGGCACTGGTCTGATTGTAGGAGCTATAATCTGTAGTGGGGGAAATGGTGCATTAATCAAACAAGGTCACAGGTAGGATACTCAGAGAAACCCTTAAGCTCTCGCTAGAAGTTGTGGATACAAGACTTCTACGGACTTGCGATTATTTAGGTAAACTTTTATTCAGAAAATATTATCCAGGAAGAGGATCATGGGATGCAATGATCTATCCAGTGGTTGGCTCAATCACACGCCCTTTGCCAGAAGGATACTCACGTTTGAGTAAAAACCTGGCTGTGCTCACATGCATTAACTTACACAATGGGATGTTTCGAGCCCACCAGACCTTAAAAATAAACTATGCATTCCTGTTGCTCAGTTGGCGTTAAGACCAAAAGTCTAGCTAGCTAGTAGTTAGTTCATTTCCCCGGTAACGTTAGAACAAACCAATTCCCTCGCGACCGACAATGCGCCGCCCAAATAGATTAACGTTACGTCTAGTAAGCTAGCGTTAGTAATGTTCCTAGTTAACGTTCTCTAACGTTAGCTACTTACTGTCTGCACAAACACAAATACGTTAGGTAACGTTAGCTAACTAGCCATGTTAGCTGAACATTCATCGCTAACGAAAGCAACGGCGTGAGGTAGAATATGTGAAAGCAGAGTCATCATGGGCCAGACGGGCCTTGTCTTGCTAACGCAAAAAAGCTTTCTGATATGCTACCGTTGTAGCTAATGTATTCTTCCTAGCCGTATGCTAACGCTACCTAGCTAAATGCACTTTGAAAGACAAAACTAATAGTGTATAGTTTTACGGCGATGCTCTATCTAACTTTATAATTAAAATTAGATTCAAAAGTATTTTGGAAAACCCATCCCCTGATAATCAGGAAATACAGAGTAAGGTAATCAACGAACAAATATTGAAATTTACAACCCACCCGGAGCAGTCGCCATCTTCCAACGTGTGCGAGTCGTCGAGAGTCGAGCCTCACTCTGGGCGTGGCTTAGCATGCGCACTGGAATAAACCAATATTGCTATTTTACCTTTCACGGGGGCGCACATAATCTTATAGAAATTCGCACTGCCGTGCACGGCTGAGGTTTCAATTAATGTAACGATAATTTAGTAAAACGAATACATTCCCAACATTATTATTATTATTTTAATCGCCATGGGTATGTTTATCGGGAAAATACATATTGCCAACAATGGAAATGGACGGGCCTAAACAGGAACTAACAATCCTGCAGTGCAGGTCATCACACCTAACGCTAGCTAAACGACATTATTTACTGAGCATATTTGTTGGAGTTTTCCCTATTAAAAGTGTTTTATACCTTGGTGTAACTGGCTTAACGTTAGAGTTCATTGCAAATATGCCTTCTATCATAAAATCAAGTAGAATGTGACCGTATAGGATACAATATGTATGCAGCTAATTTACGCGATCGAACGCGTTATATGGAACCGAGGACTTCACACACAGCTCGTTACCTTTACCATACTCTATAGTTATATACTTAAATATCGTTTGTTCTGCATTTTTGCATATCTATGATGATGCATGCTATAACAGTGTAATCACACCCATCTTCAAATGGGAAAACTGCAACAACTGAACTAATAATGCTTGACCGTACATTCTCAATATGGTTCTGGTTCGGATCAAATCGACCTGGTTTCTTCCTTGGAACAACGCTATTGTTAACTGTAATGCTTCTGATGTATTCTGGAGGCATTCAAGCTAGCCTAAGTTTAGGTCCAGGGGGAGAGTTCCCCAGGTTCAGAGGTAATCATAACATTGATCTGCAATTTCCTGAGAATGCCTACCCGACAACCTTTTGGTAAAGTCTTAAACGTCTCTGATTAAGTCATTTGTTGATAACCTCTCCTCTCTTACTCAGATCTGACACTTTATGCTTTTAGTCATGAGGAGCTGACCTCCCTTCTCTTCAATGCTGCTCTCCTGCTGTTGCTTGGACCATGTCAGGAGCGACGCTGGGGCACAGCTGCCTACCTTGCCCTCTCCATCCTGTCTATGGCCATATTGCCTCCGCTATATACCCTTGTCCTTTGTGTTGGTGGTGGCGAGGCTAGTCGTATATGTGGTTACTCAGCCACTCAGCTGGCTTTGTTTACAGCCCAGTGTCGCCAGGTAACGCAGAGGAAGATGTTGAGATGTGTGCCCGTCTGGTTCCTGCCTTGGCTTCTTTTACTCCTCAGTTTGTTTTTACTCCCAAGTACACCTGCCCTGCTTCACTTCTGCGCAATATGCATTGGCCACAATTGTATCCTTTCCTGATATATTTGACTACAAATCAAGCATGTTTAATTGTTTAAATTGTGTGGTTTGTATCTCAGTTGTACTGTCTGGCTTTTTCCAGTCTTTCTTTCTCTTAACATATGTCAAAGATCGTCAGTCCTTCATTGGAGTTTTACAGGAACTGGAGCATATGAGAATCTTTGACCACATTCCTGATGGGGCATATATTTTCACCTCCACCAGATTCAGGCTGCCCACCTATACTACCACACAGAGGTAGGAGTCATCACATTCATCGAAAATTCCAACTCACCACCTGTCCGTTTGATATTAGTGGATTTTGTTACTTAAAGCTTTATTTGGTGTTACAGATCAGGTTCTCAGACAGTGCCTGTGGAGCAGGCAGCTTCCCCCATACGACCCTTCGCGAGAGATCCTCTACTTTTAAATCCACACCCATGGTCTGAGCCTGTGCCTCCTTGGCTGCTGGAGGGATCCTCTGCACTGTCAGAGGCACAGCTTTTGGAAGATCAGATGCTAAGAGCTGGGATACTGGCCTCCTTGCAGGATGCTCCTGATGACCCAGATGCAAAAGTGGAAGTGCCAAAGTCATCAGTATCCTCTCTTAGGTTGGTATTAATAACAATGCGAATACTCTAAATATGAATTAAAAAAATCTATAATGGGTGTTAAAATCATTTTAAAAGGGTAGTTGTTATTTTCTTCAAATGGTAGACATGTTGTTTTAGAATGAAACTCCTCATTTGGTCCCAAATTTGATAAGTTTAATGCAACCGATGAAAAGATTGAACCCTCCCTTCTCACCCAGACTACAGCAGCTGGAGAAGATGGGGTTCCCTACTGAAAAAGCTGTGGTGGCGTTAGCAGCCTCAAAACAGCTAGATGGCGCCATCTCCCTGCTCATTGATGACCGTGTGGGAGATGAAGCTGTGGTGATTTCGAAGGGGAGGGGCCCTCTGCCGCCACAGATACCCTGAGCCAATGTCAGACTCTCAGGCCAGAATAATGGTCGAGGAGACTCTGGAATAATGTTTGACATTGTCCAATTACATTGAGATATGCTTGGGTTTTGCTGAGCTGAACTGAAGTTAAATGTACCCTGTGGGCTTATTTGGAAAGAGAATTAGGGCTAGAACAGAACACTTGGAAAAGAGTAGAGGAACTAAGCTGTCCTTGCTTAAAAATGTAACTTGCTCAGTACAGCTGCAAACTTTGCTGTTTGGTACAGCTTTTTTGTAAATATACAAACATGTACAGCAGAGTTTGTGCTCAGATGGAGTGACTGTCACAAATTTTAAGTTGTAGCAGTGCTTAATAAATACTCTTATGACAAAATGAGGACAAGGTGACATGTTAAAAAACACTGAACACTTTTTTTTTATTATACCAACCATCTAGACAGGATTATTTTAACACAATAACACATTTGCAAGCAATTTTAAAAAACGACAAAAATGTAAAATGAAGTTACACATAACAGCATACAAAACAAGAAACTACTAATGATCATCATTTTAAATAATTCACAACATTTTTGCTATAAGAAACCAATTATCAAGTCTTTATTAGGACAGTTGACCCAGTCTAAATTTAACAATGTAATAGTGGTACAAAATGTATTCAAGTTCCAACAATTCTGCAGTTTATTGTGTGCTTCTGTCTGCGTGTATGTGTTGGTGCGTGCTTGCTCGTCTAAGAGCCAACACTGAAATTTTGAAATAGAAAGCCAAAGAATTAATAAATTGACGAGTTCTGTAAGTGACTTTTGATGTGTGGTTGGCTTTTCTTATACTATTTAGGACTGTCCTGCATAGTCCTGAATAACTGTTTGAATGAATATGCAACCTGCTGTACTTTATACATTGATTGTGAATGTAAATAATGCAAAGAATTTCATCAGTGTGCATTTTAAGGAGAGTAAAATGCACCATGAGAAGCTTCATATCATGTCACTTTAAGCAACCGATAGTGAGGGGAGAGATGTCTTCATCGTTATAGTGCACTACATAACATTGAATTAAACAATATGATAGAAATATAACAAAATGAATATTAAAGAAAGAGGTTTGTTTGTGTAAGTGTGTCCTGCAAACTGTACATGCTCAGTATACTTAAATAATGAAATCTCTTCAGATTTCAGACACATTGTGAACGTCAAAACAAACTAAGATCCAGCCTCTTTCCTCTCATCCGATTCCTCCTTTAATTAATTACTCTTAATGACCCTTATTGTCCACAATAGTTTCCAGCTTAAAGAGCACCATTGAAGATTCTCAAATAGATTTTCCTTTTATCAAGCATGGAACTCTGTTCACTTTCCTGAGGCTGCACTGAAGTCCAAGCTGTAGCCACAGAAATGGGATACAGAGGGAGCTGCTGGATCCACGTGGAGATCAGTGTTTGGATAGAGGGGCATCGATCTGGTTCCCAATGGAGGTGGGTATTCTGGGGTATCAATGGAGTTTCCCTGAGGTGTCCCCCACCTTTAATCTGATGGTACATCCCAGAGAGGGTATCCCGATAAGGTCTGAATCGGTTGAGTGCCAGAGAGACCTAAAGGAGGGGGTGGACAAGCAAGCCTGTGTTCCTCAGGGTCAGCGGGGGCTACTTCCCTCGGACCTTGGTGTCGGAGGACAGTGGGGGAGACGTGAGTCGAAATGGAAGCACTCCTGCTCGCTTATCCCTGTAGAAACTAGGGGACGCTGTGCCAAATGGACCATCCCCAGATCCTAGATCAGGCTCTGTTGGGGAAAGAGAGGAGTTGGCACCATGCTACCCTCTCCACTAATACATATACATACAGACATCCTGGTCATAACCAGACTTTTATACCAAAAGTGTCTGGGAAACTACTTTGGTGTGGCAAGCAGCTCTGAGTCAAGTAATGAAGAGGTGGGTTCTGCTCTGATTGGACCACACCCCCCTTCTTGAATCGAGTCATGTTTGTTCATATTTTGTTCTACTACGCTACCTCCCATGAGGAGCAGACTGGACTGTTTACAGTCAAATTAATTATCAACCAATTAGTCATAAATTCAAGCTTTGAGCAGGATACAGTTGGCTGAAATGATAGATTACTAGGTAGTTACTAGACCTCACTGCACAGGAGACAGCTTGGTAGGCTAACACACATGACAGGCAATGCCACATACCAACAAAGCACATCATTACAATGCAAAACATTCAGGTGGTGTCTGGTTCATAAGAAAGTGATCACATTCAATGAAAACACATCTAGATCAGCATTTAACAGCATAAGTAGCAAATATTATTCATGAGTTTTTCACTCTGTGCCTATGTACATACTGGTCCTTACCATAGAGCCACTCATTCTTACCTCTCCAGAGCCTGTGTGGATATGAGCAATGTGGCTATTTGCAGAGTGCTACTAGTACTGTGGGGTGAGGATGGTTCACAGCATTACCTGGCCAGATGATCGCCTCCAGCAGCGTCACCCTGCGAGCCAGAAGCTCTAGGTCTGCCTGCAAGTCTTGGAACATCTGCAAGCTAAGGTCCTATCAGAGAGCAGTGACAGGGGGACTGTGAGGGGGTGCAAACACCAGGTCAAGTCCTGGGGCTGCCTGTGACTGTTCACCCCTCCTGTCCCTTGTCCCAAAAATTAGGTACGATGAGGATGAGGGAACCCACCTAACCCACTGCCTAAAGCTGACCCTGCCTCAGGCCTACTACTCACCATGAATACCGATCATAGTCTCGAGGATTAAAACCCTCTCAGCTAAGATCTTCAGCGCCTCTCTGATCTGATGTATTCCGTCCCCCTGTGAAGATAGATACAGCCGTCAAGGTAAGGAGCACAAGCCAAACAACTGCTCGCCACGGTGCAAGTCATGTTCTCTGTCAATTCATTATCATTACAGCAGTTAGCAGGTTAAAAAAACAGTCCATACATCTTCTCAGCAATCCCGCATATTATCACTTCCCTGTATCAGTCTAGCTCCCTTACTCTCTGGCCATGCTGCCATACCAAGCCAGTCTCTGCCATGCTGGACTGGGCCAGAGCATGCACATCACGGTGCAACCTCTTGTTGTTGACATAACACAGTTGGAGGAGCAGACTGTCCCAGATTTTTAGCTTTGATCATGCCATTCACATTCCATTCGCTGGGTAGCTATCAAACCAGGCAAGTATTTACAGAGTCATGTTTTCATTTGGAATACTGCTGTGGTCATAATAGCTACTCATCAATATGTCACTGGAAGAAGTCAAGAATGTTTTACATTGAAGTCTTAGTTTTATTCTGTTTTAATTATTTCTTATGAAATAATAGATTGGGCTGTACTGTACGCGCTAGACTGACTTTTTGAGTCAACCTTTCAGACACAGACATAATAAGAGTTGAATAAGAAATGTTAATAGACAGAGGCAGTCGAGAACATCCTGGTTAGAACAGAAGGCATGCGAAGAATGGCTAATGCTGTTGGTGTCTGGGTGAGTGATTCCCTCGAAGAAATGCACTGATTAGCAAGATAAGCCCAGAGTATGATTCAGTAGAAAACAGGCAAGGTTTCAGTAAGTCCTATGAATTATATTTTATGTATTTGTTTGCTTTTGACCAAAGATGAATCCCCAGAGCATCAAGCTCTCTTGGTCCATGGAGGCTTGCACTTAGAGGCTTGATCGAGTTGGGATTAATTTTTCCTCCGATTTTGCAAAGAGCATTTAGAAATAATTTGGAGCAACCTTGCCTTGTTTCTGTGTTATTAATGTCATTTCAGTTTAGCCATAAGACACATCATGTAGTTTAGTTTCACATCCAGAGAAGAACTTTTCTCTAGTGCAGTAGTTAAAGATGGAACCATGCAGCCTTGCATTGTGGGATAAAGGAGGATAGCTGTATCCACTCCACTCACATCAGAGCACACCCCCTAGCCCAACACTACCCACCACCAAAACATATGGAGTGATTTGGCATATACATTCCACACACTGATACTACTGAGTAATTCAACAACTAGGTATACCGTATGAGTATTGCATGTATGCATTTTATTTGGTGTTCACTGAGACTGTGCAAGGTCTTTATAGTGTACCACTATATCCTACAGAATTTCAATAAGTCATAACAAACAGCACAGGGTTTGTGTCAATTTTAAATCAATAAATCCAAATGGTTCCACCATCTTTCTCTTAAAAACATGCTGGTGAGTGCTTCCATTACAGGATGTATAGTTTAGTGTGTTTGCACTGTATGTATATGTGCGTATATGCCAAAGTCAGATGCTGAGAATGTGACTGTGAAAGGTAGCCATGGAGACAGTAGCTTGCAGAGGGAGTCAGACAGCTTTAGTGTCGGGAGGACAGTGTCGTGACAAGGGGCAGCAGTCCAGAGCACACCCCCAAGGAACCAAAACACAACACCAAAAGTTAACACACAAAATCACACACACAAAAATCAGCAACTAAAGTCACACAAGCTTAAAAAAAGGGGAAAAAAGGCTATGTCATGAGTATCAATAAATGATTAAAGCCCCAATCTGTGTATAATTTATTTTTTACCATATCAATGTAAGGTATATTCATGTACATTTTTGAAGTGTGTCAGCTGTACATGGAAAAGGGGCTATTTGGAATGTACTGTATTTTAATATTGTAAATCGGAAAATAGATCTGTTTTACTCCAGTAATTACCAACATAAACAAACCTTTTATGGCAAATACAATTAAAAACTCATATTTACCTGTTATCTGGTGTTAGTTTTTGTATCAAGAGCTAAGTCAATCAACTACAGAATAAGAACATTTCTCCATTCTTATTTCTTTTTTTCGGTGGTGGGGCTACCCATTTGTTCAAGTTTGGATCACTGATTGGGTCTTTAAGGACTTTAAATACAAGTGAAACATGATGCAGCAAGACACCACTTTCTATGGCCCAAACACAGCCATGTAATCATGATGACTATAAAAAGATAATAACCATGTCCTAAGCTGTAGTAGGTCATGGTTGGATTGAACTGAAGGTATTAAATGGATTCATTGCATTGTCAAGTGAATTTGCGGTAGCACAAATAAAAAGAAATCTCTTACATTTAGATTGTTCTTGTAAAATGAGAAAGAGGTAAAGAAAAGTTGGGATTAGACAGACACATGAGGACATGTCTTAATGCTCAACACCACAATCTTAGTACAGTTTGGGGATTTTTAAAGGGCTCTGCTACTAGGGATGGGCAATATGGGGAAAACATTTATATCACTATAATCAGGAGTTGTTGGGGTTTTTTCTCGATAAGGATGTATATCACAATATATGCTTAGGTATGGAAAATCACATTCATGGTCATCATATTGGACTGCATGGTATTTGGAAGTGTGATATCGAACTAAATTTTTCAATGGCCATTCTCAAACATTTCAGAAATAATTTAGAGAGAAATACAGATTCATATTTCCTCTGCTATTAATAATTTAGACAACACAATCATGTATCACGGTATCAAAGAAAACCAACAATACGATAAACATATATATCGCCCAGCCCTACGTGCTACCCCAAAGTGAGAGTGTGAGGCACAGGGCAAGCAGGCACCCCACCACAAGCACTGTCTTACCGGTAAGCCCTTCTCTCCCGGCTCTCCCTTGGGACCTGGCGTTCCCTGTGGAGAAACATTAAAAATAGTAAAATCGGATACCCGTTTCATCACATCCATAAAACGTGTCTCAGCAGCATACTTAAACAGAGAGAAGCCATTCTCTAGGTGTGTGGTGTCACTGGTTTGTGTAGTTTACAGTAATTTAACCGGCTGTGACATGTGTTGATGTTTCCCCCACGCGCCGGTTTACTCTGGCCGGGCTCCCCAGGGCCACAGCGCAGCGGGATGACGGTGGCTTACCGGCTCTCCTCTGAAGCCCCTTTCTCCTGGATAACCCAAAGGACCCTGGAAAGCCAAAGGCAGGTTACAGAGACTTCTGTTTAAGGGTGCGGAGGAAATAAAAGAGAGAGCGGAAATGGACAAGAAGAGAGACACTGGGTGTTATTGAGCCCTGGATGTTATACTCACTCGCTCCCCGCGTTCTCCTTTTGGCCCCACAGGGCCCTGCATTCCAGTGACTCCGGGTTTCCCCTTTATAGAGTCAGAAAAAAACGGTCAAACTCAGGAAGAACAACATGTATGCCCTAAGATTATAATGACCAATGTATTACAACAGCGAGTGCACGCTTCATAAGTATTTAAAAATGAGCATATTGCTGTCATCCACTAGCATTCTAAGAGTAAGCTTACATTCTGTCCTGATGGGCCAGGTGGTCCTTCTGGGCCTTTGGGGCCTGGGGGACCTGGGGGATATAGGGATAAATATAAAGCTGAAATGTTGGTCTTTTACATTCAAGACCATGGGAATGAAGAGGCAAATTGTAACTGAAAGGAGAGACACAACAAAAGGAAGGGGAAGTGAATGCATGATAGACAAGGATGTGGGTTATTAAGGTTATGAGGTTATATGTGTATTTTGGGAAAATAAAGTGAGGATGGACAATTGGATTAGACTATATATGTAGAGGAGGGTATATGTAATATGACATAAAGAACTATGAAATGGAAACAAGACACATAATCCTAGAGAGAAACTTTGCAATAGGGACTAACTGGAAAAGGTCTGCCAATACTGATATTGAGGTGATACAGTGAGACAGAGAAAAATACAGAACTCACCAATAGGTCCAGCGGGACCCTGAGGCCCTGGTATCAGAGCCCCTCGAGAGTCGTGGAATGTGTTGGAGAAGAGGGGGTCTTTTCCGTGACCTGGAGTTAAAGAATGCATATTGATTTAATTCACATATTTTTCATGTGGCCTAGGATAGTCAAATCGATATGTGAGCATGAGCAATGCTCTTCCACAGCTACAGCATCAATCGGTTACATCACACCAATGGGCAAGCAAGTGCTTCATTGATAATGAATTAGAGATCAACTTTGTGGATTTACAAGGCTTGTCTTAACGGTGACGTCCAAATTAGTGTTAATAATAGTGATATCATATTTCCATTGTCTCCTTTTCCATGTTCTCCCATGTTCTTATTCATTTTCAGTGGAGCTGCTGTATACCAGTGGGACATAACAGATTAGATGGCGGGACAAACTCTTCCTTCTGTTTCTGGCAATGGGATTGAGTAGTGACTATTTAGTAATACAAAACAAGCTAGGGCATAGGCGTTAAATATTCCAAAGCTGAAAATCAGTGGTATTATCATACTTGTAAGTATAGTTGAGAGTGACAGATGATGCTAAAAGTAACTACATTACTGCCTACAGGGGGCAGTGTTTTCTGACAAATACTCAGACTTCACCTAAGAGTTACAGCAGAATGGTATCAAACTCTAAAAACATCTAAAAACCTAAACTTGGTTAAAACATTTGAAATGGGCAAAACTTGGCTTGTAACACTGATTGTTGTTGTTGAAGATGGCAATGCACACAGGATCTCTGCAGCGTAAGAAAATAAGCTTTACAGTTTGTGTTATCATTATTAAACCACTGGTTCACATTCATTAAAAAAAGAGGTTCTGGATTATTCTAATTATAAATCCCTCTCCATATGCATAGTGACATGGCATTGACAGGGCAGCCCCAAGCTGAGCTGAATCAATGGTGAGAGGAAGGGCGAGAGGAAAAGGGATAGGAAGCGTGTGAGTGATAGAGGAAGTGTGTGGTCTGTAGGTTGTCTCATTACTGACAGCGAATGCAGTTCCTATCACAGCAGTGGGCTTCGGAGGGGGAAACGTGAGTCTGTTGAAACAGAAACATCTTCTGGCTGCCAGACTGTCCTTAAACCACTGACAATTTTCTCAAGACCAAAGCTGGCGTTCAAACCAGGCCCTCTGTACCGTATGTCACTCTGACATCTAAATACAGGCACCCACACACATGCACACACACGCACGCACGCACGCACGCACGAACGCACGCACACACACACAGACACACATTTGTACTGCATCCAGAGTGAGGACCTTACTACATTCATTTCATGGCCCTTTGCTGGGGTTGTAAACTGATAAGCTGTTCACAGACCTGATAGTGGTGGAAGCTGTTAGTTTACAGGATATTCAAAGCCTGAAAGCAGCATTTAAAGCAGCTGTTCTTTCCAGACTGCAGGGCTCTGTGTTATATCCATACATACAGCCTTACTCCTGTCTACCTGGGGTTCTGCCTGCAGATCTAAGGACCCGGTCCCATTCTGCAGCAGGGAATTCCAGCCTACATATCCAGACGTAAAAGGCAATAAGCCCAGTGTTTTCCAAAGGAAGCTCAGTGCAGAACCCCCTGCGTTCCCTATTTTCACTTTGATGTGAAATAAATGGCTCCCAGCCTCAGAAGTCATCATGCCATCCTTAATCTACCCACAGCTTTCTCCATATGTCAACTTACAACATAGACATCTGCATGCTAGATTCATCCTATTTCATTTTCCAATTGGAACCACCATATCCACATACCAACACTGCCTATGCTCTAACCTTGAGAGTGCCGATATGAGTAACCCCCCCCCCCGTCTCTCTCTCCCTTAGCTGTCTGAGCTGCCTACATCTGGAAGTGGTTGAGTGACATCAGCGGTGGACAGGTTCTTATCCCAGCATGTGGCGATTGTGTCTAGCCCAGACTGAGGCCTTCTCTACCTCCACTGAATGACCTTCGATTCCGTCCTATTTGGCAGGTAGACAGGAGGGGAGGGAGTGCCCGTTACAACAGTGCATACATTTGGTCCTCTACAATATGCTGACTGTTCCTCCCTCCTGACGTTCCCATTCTCTTTCGATTTCACTCCACGTGAATCTTGCATAATACAAGTTCGAGAGCTCCTCGCACAAGTGCTCCTATGCACTTATGCACATGTCCATAAGAGCACTCAATAAGCCATATACATATGCTTTCAAATAAAAAACATACGGGCTCAATGGAGTGTTGAGCGGTAAGTGCGTAAAGTTTACATCACCTACTTGACAACAAAAAGTGGAATCCCCTGCCTCTTAACTAAACTACTGTATGTGCAATCTGCTGCCTGACTTGCATCGGACTCATGGCAAATTGATTCTGTTTGGCCTGAGGTCACATCCTCTGGTTTGGCCCAGAAAGAGACCACCTAATGTGAGGAGGGGTGGGGGT
>OMKL01155996.1:0-12542 GCA_900302295.1 Parasudis fraserbrunneri | reverse complement strand
GTAGCCGGTGCCACCTGTGTTTACATGAATAAGTCATTGGTTTGGCTGAGGAAAGGGGCCTGTCACCTGTGCACTCTTCACCCTTGCCGTGCGAAGGAAACCCTCGCCACTCTTTGACTTACCAAAAAAAAAAAAAAAAAAAAAAAAAAAAAAAAAGGCTATATAGTGCATAGATACAGTAACAGAGTGATCAACTCTCCTATCATTTATCCAGTAGACTAAATATTCAAATTCTAATAAATGTTTTGGTTTTCACAAAATTTTTGACACAGCTTCTCTTTCGATCCTTTTCAGTTAGAGGGCTCTCTGGAGCAAGAGAAGAAGCTGCGTTTGGACCTGGAGCGGGTTAGGCGTAAGCTGGAGGGCGACCTGAAGCTCTCCATGGAGTCTGTCATGGACCTGGAGAACGATAAGGTGCAACTCGAAGAGAAGCTGAAAAAGTGAGAATCGTCCGCAGAGTTAGACAAAAGACCGGCCTGTTTCCCCAGGTCACAACCAAAGAGTTCTGTTAGGTCACTACATTGATCAGTAATGATAAAAAAAAAATCATTTTGTCTCACCATAGAAAAGACTTTGAAATGAACGAGATCAGCGTGAAGATTGAAGATGAGCAGGCCTTAGTCATCCAGCTCCAGAAGAAGATAAAGGAGCTCCAGGTATGAACTGACACCACAGCCAGTAATGACAGTTCACAGCATGGCACTAACACTGCCAGGTTTAGGGTTGATATTCCCTGTGTGGGTCAATGGTCAGAGCATGGCACTAACACTGCCAAGGATAGCGGTTCCATTCCCTGTGTGGGTCAATGGGAAGACCATGGCAGTAACACTAATATAATTGAGGGTTTCATTCCCTATGTAACTCAATGGTTAGGGCATAACACTCACACTGCTACCGCCAGGGTTAGGGGTTCAATTCCAACTGGGGCCAACTATACTGAAAATGTATGGACTCAACCCACTGAGTCCAGCAAATGGCATCTACCGTTGCTATATTCTGTATCAGCTTCATCCATGCTTTTTCCATCTTGGCCTAGGCTCGTATTGAGGAGTTGGAGGAGGAGCTGGAGGCTGACAGGGCATGCAGGGCGAAGGTGGAGAAGCAGCGTGGGGACGTGGCTCGTGAACTGGAGGAGCTAAGCGAGCGCCTGGAAGAGGCGGGCGGTGCCACATCGGCCCAGATCGAGATGAACAAGAAGCGAGAAGCTGATTTCCTGAAGCTGCGGCGCGACCTGGAGGAGGCCATGTTACACCACGAGGCCACGGCGGCGACCCTGAGGAAGAAGCATGCCGACAGCGTGGCAGAGCTGGGTGAGCAGATCGACAGCCTGCAACGCGTCAAGCAGAAACTGGAGAAGGAGAGGGCAGAGGTCAAGATGGAGGCCGATGACCTGGCTTCTACTGTGGAGCAGCTTTCCAAGAGCAAGGTAGCCACACATAAAGGTTTTGTAACATTCTTACATGAAGGTGGCCATTTACACACAGATATTTGACTTTTCCATAGATGTTTTATAAGATGTACTGTATATTCCAGTGTTTTCCATGCTGTACACCAACCATTTACTCCTGACACATATTACATACCTCACAACAATTTACCATTTAAATCCATGCTTTTGATGCATTTATTACCATAGATTCTATAGCATAGAATGTGGTACATAGTCGAATTCTGCTGTGACACATCCATAGCCCACCAACAAACCAGACCAGTTTTAACTATGTCAGCTGCCCACTATATTCCATTAAGGATATGCAGAATTTGCAACTTATTTGCAAATGACAGAGCTTTCATTCTCAATTATTCATTAGTAGGTCAGATAGGACTACCTGCTCATGCCAAACATTTTTCAATATTTGAGCTTTGAAAAAATTCCTGAATAAAACTCAAAGTTAATTGAATTGTTTGGTTTAATCTGGATTGCCATTAAGCATTATTCATTATTTACTAATTGTTACTCATTTAATCATTATTCTAATACCATTTACTCAATATTATTCAATAGAAGAACAATATATTTTTATTGAGACTTTGTGCTTACCAAGTGACACAAATAGGAAATATGGTATGGGGGTAGAACCAGAGGCACAGGCCCTTCTCATAGTGTGAAACCACAACCTGCAGCTGAACTCCAAGAGTGCGTGGTACACAACAGTACATTTAATGCCAGTCTGAACTTCAGTTTAGTCAAAGTGAGACACTGAGGTGAAACTGGAGAAAGGTCAAGATCAGATAGGGAAGGAATATATCTAGATGAGATATACTGTGACCCTGTATGTATTCAGCTGGGCACATTATGCTCTTACTCATGTTTTTGAGAATTTGTTCCTTAATAAGAATTGATTTTAAACTCATCAACCCCAAACACGGATTTTTCCAAACCTTTCCTTCAAGAATGCTTATTTTGGTATATCTGGTCCCCAGGCGAACTCAGAGAAGATGTGTCGTCTGTATGAGGACCAGATGAATGAAGCCAAGGCCAAGGTGGAGGAGCTCCAAAGGCAGCTCAACGACACCAACTCCCAAAGAGCCCGTGCTCAGGCTGAGAGTGGTGAGGAACTGTCGTCCTTCAATCAAACTCATCAATTACACAGACAAATATGTATATATGTACATATTTGGACACCAACTGTTTTTGTACTGCATATGTGAATTCTTATTCAGATACAGTACACTGTAATGCAAAGAGGCTAGAAAGAGAACCTGAGAGAAAAATATCAAGAATCTGATGATGTTTATGGGTTGTATACTTTTAGAGGTCATGTCACAGAAATAATTTTTTGACTGCATACTAAAAACTACAACTTTATTGAATATCATATTGGATCTATCTAACTTTTGGGCACCCTGAAATAATCTAGAAGTGTATGGAGCCAAAACAAAAAGTGTGTTGCTGTCCAAATCCTTATGGAGCTGACTGTATGACAGTTCCTCCCTGACGGCTGTCTTCTCCCTGTGTAGCCGAGCTGGGCAGGAGGCTGGAGGAACGAGAAGCTCTGGTCTCCCAGCTCCAGCGCACCAAGAACTCCTTCTGCCAGAATGCTGAGGAGCTCAAGAAACAGCTGGAGGAGGAGAATAAAGTAAGCTCCATGACACTGTGTGAATATTACAATATGTTATAATATTTTCAACCTGGTGGTCAGGAGCCCCAGGGGGGTTGTGTCATGACTCTGTCGTGGTCATGAGATGATTTATAGAATGTGAAAATAGTAGTGTCTAGTATAAAACTATCATTTTTATAATTTTAGTGATGAATGATTCTTTCTCTTGAAATGATGAGTACTTACAGCGCCTACACCTCCACTATTAACTTATCATGTGAACATTTTAATTGTTTAGTGTCACAGTTGAGCATTCTGCCCATGCTCACTTGCATTCATTTTAAGGGGTTATGAGCCAAAAAGTAAAAAAACAAAACACAGATTTTAGAGAACTGCTACCGCTGAATGGAATTCATTAGACCTCTGGTGTTTTTGCAACTCCTCTTTATTGCCAAGTACGTATCATGTGTGAGAACTTTGTCCTCCTGGTAACATTGTGCTTACCTCTTCCACACTGTCACTCTTTACCACCTCGCCTATTTCCTTAAGGCCAAGAACGCCCTGGCCCACGCACTGCAGTCATCCAGACATGACTGCGACCTACTGAGAGAGCAGTACGAGGAGGAGCAGGAGGCCAAGGCAGAGCTGCAGAGGGCTCTGTCCAAGGCCAACGCTGAGGTGGCCCAGTGGAGGACCAAGTATGAAACTGATGCCATCCAGAGGACGGAGGAACTGGAGGAGGCCAAGTGAGTGAGATGTGGTGTTATAGAATCAAATGCATGTTCACCTAAATCACCTTAAGATTGGTCAATATTATAGGACAAAATGAAGGGTTTGGTTCCAATGTGAGATAGGTGATGCACCATTTTAGAAACCTACTCTAATGAAATGAGCCATGGATTATGATATTATCAGATAACTTGAGACTTTTCAATACAAAATAGTAAAAATGTAGATGATATAAGTAGTTGTATTTTAAAAATATTGAGCAATTAACTTTTTTGTTTACCAAAATGTATATAGGTCTGTATAGCATTTTGGAATGAAATCCTTTCATTGATGTTTTGTCTACTATCAAATGGATGCTAACTGTAGGATTTCATTGTTTCATGCCTTTGCTTTAAGGTATTTAGCCCATGAGTTGTTAACTTGTGCAAATTGTGGCACTTTTCTAGTACTACTAGTGGTAGTAATCGTAGTAGTAGTAGTAGTAGTACTGTGTTTTTACAATGGAATGACTGCAGACATTTTCTCAGTTTGGGTGGCCCTAGCAGGAATGAAACCCCTAACCCTGCCAGTGTTAGTTCCATGCTCAGAGCACTAAGCACTCTACCGACTGAGCTACACAGGACCACCTTATACATACAAACCTTGCTTGATCTCCATCAGGAAGAAGCTGGTGACGCGTCTGCAGGAGGCTGAGGAGTCGGTGGAGGCTTCCAATGCCAAGTGCTCCTCCCTGGAGAAGACCAAGCACCGGCTCCAGACGGAGATCGAGGACCTGGTCATGGACCTGGAGCGATCCAATGCTGCAGCTGCAGCCCTGGATAAGAAGCAACGCAACTTTGACAAGGTGGGCAGAACAGAGCTCAGGCCTCAAGCCAATAGTTATTTCTAGGTTATGTAGTGTAATGTCAGATGATGGAATGTCCTGACTGTACACTGATGAGGAACCTTATGTAAGGTTATCTTTGCCTGAACTTCAGGCAAATAACCATAGAAGTCCATAGCCCTAACTACAGACAAAATAATACTTTTTTGAACATCCAGTATACTAGCAGTTGTACAGTAAATCTAAATAGTTTGGTGAGTGACTGTAATACATCACCTGAAAGTAGAACACAACCTCTGGTGTCTTTAGTCATGAATGCACATAACACTGGGAAAGTGTTTAGATAATGAGAGTCATCTAAATGGTATGATTCTTTGTCTGAACTCAACTGAAGGGTTTGTCTGAAGGATTCAAACAATGTTACCTTTCTTTGATTGAATTAATTTGCAAATGTGTGATTAACCTCTTCCAGGTCCTGGCTGAGTGGAAACAGAAGTATGAGGAATGCCAGTTGGAGCTGGAGAGTTCTCAGAAAGAGTCTCGCAGCCTGAGCACGGAACTCTTCAAACTGAAGAACTCTTACGAGGAAGCCCTGGACCATCTGGAGACTACCAAGCGGGAGAACAAGAACCTCCAGGGTACAAAGATACAAATTTGTGTCCCTCATTAATCCCAAACACATGAGTTGAATATTGATTCGCAATGGAATGTCAGTGTTTCTCATAGGCTTTTAGGTTAGTAGCAAGCAAGGGTGGGTAAGTAATGGAGAAGACTGTGTACATGCAACACGAGAAATGCTGTTAACGTTAAGGTATCGGTTTGATTTGACTGATGTTCATACGCACAGCAGTGTATGATGCTAAGCTGGATAAGTCACAATAAAAGAAGGTGAAGCCTGCACTCTTGGAGTTCCACTTTATACACCCTCATTTCCAATGTGGATCTTCATTAGGTCTAAGAGACCTTTTCACCTGATGAAGATCCACATCATACAGAAATGCTGTTGATGTATAAATGGAGTTTAGGCTTTACCCTCTCATAATGTGGCAAACTATTTATGGTGGACCTTTCTTATATTGGACCAGTCTTATATTGAGGGTGGGCTTTCACAAATAAATCTTTGTATGGGAAACGCCGAACGACAGCGATGTTCAGTGGTGTCTCGGTGCAAAATGTACTACACACTTTGGACAAATTGACAAACTGATGGTTTACCTGTACCACCACAGAGGAGATATCTGACCTATCAGATCAGATCAGCCAAGGAGGGAAGACCATCCATGAGCTGGAAAAGATCAAGAAGGGTCTGGATCTGGAGAAAAGCGAGATTCAAGCTGCACTAGAGGAGGCTGAAGTAAACACTCTTCTGTATTCTCTCACTTTCCTTCTTGGTTGCCCATTTATTGTTTTGTCTTTTTTTAATTGAAGATAGTTACAGTCATTCAAAAACAAACTCAACCCCCTTGAGGTTTTTCACATTTTGTTCTGTTGAAAATGATTCCAAAATATATTTATTTAGGACTTTTTGTGTTAGATTTAGGACTCTATTCTTATACAAAAAACCTTATTAAAAATGATAATAATAATAATAATAATAATACAAATACAATGTATTTATATAGCAGTTATCTACAGACATTGCTCACAGAAAATCATATTAACGGAATAAAAGTAAAATACAAAAAAAGGAGTGAAGAAGAAACATAGCAAAAATAAGAAGGCAGACAACCGTAAAGCAAGGAATAATACACAGAAAAGGAAAAGAAGAAGGGTTAAGAAAAGCGATTTCCTTCAAAACTCGATAAAATCTCCTTATAAATGCCTGCAGAACACATTCAAAAGCCTTTTGGTGTAATTTTATTTTAACACAACAAATTGTGCAAAAGAAGTCAAGAGGGATGAGTCCTATTTTTGAGGGAGAGTGTATCCTTCAGTCCTAACTGATGTGTCTCTGTCTCAGGGCACTCTGGAGCATGAGGAGAGCAAGACTCTCCGTATACAGCTGGAGCTCAACCAGATGAAGGCTGACATCGACAGGAAGCTGGCGGAGAAGGACGAGGAAATCGACAACCTCCGGTAAGTTATATTTTTGATCACTAGATAATTACTATAATAAACTATAATAAACGATAATCTCTCTCTCTCTCTCTCTCTGCTGTTGGATGAAAACCCTGCATTACCTCCAAAAAGATAAACTTTTCAGGAACTAAGAAAAACAAGCCTTGTTTTCAGATCCAGGCAGATGTATTTTTGAAATTACACAATGTGTTTTTTGAATGTGTTTTATGACCCCTTAGGGTCATTAAACCTACTAAGCTTTTAAAGGAGGGGCATGAGATATTTCAGTTGTAGAAAAAGCCTGAGAAACGACAAAACCGGAGTTACGAACAACAGGGCTTTACTCTTTACATCCCCAGGCCCCTATCTAATAAACTGCTTTGTCTATCTTATCACCCTATTCCCATAGTTTGCATCCTCCTTATATCTCTTTCTTTCTCTCTCTCTCCCCTCTCTTCTCCCAGTCGAAACCACCAGAGATCCCTGGAGTCCATGCAGGCCACCCTGGATGCTGAGGCGAAGTCTCGCAACGAGGCTGTGCGCCTGAGGAAGAAGATGGAAGGGGACCTGAACGAGATGGAGGTGCAGCTGAACCATGCCAACCGGCAGGCGTCTGAATCCCAGAAACTATTGAGAAACCTGCAGGTCCAGCTCAAAGTGAGTCCTTTAGGGCAGGAGGAGTTAGCCTAATGGTTGGAGAAGAGAAGAAAGCTTGTGACCGCAAGGTTGCTGGCTACCAGCTGGAAAACATATTTGTGGGAAGGTGAATGAGATCGAGATTGAGATTAAGATAAGATATACTTTAATTGTCCCAAAATTTGTTTTAGACTCTGTACTGCAGTTTCACAGTAAAAACATCATGACATATACAACATAGCAGCAACAGTTTAAAACATTAACATCTCATTATATGGCCCTAACACATACATTTTCTCATGTATAAGCATTCTCCCCTCCCTCCATGACAACCATCCACTGTATCAGGGTAAACTGGCAGATGGAAATGTTTCCATTTTGGCTTCACATTCTTCTATTCTGTATAAAGATCATCAGAAATGGCATTTACGGCACCGCGAGCTTCCGCGATTTGACGTACTTCCAAATGCAACAGACTTTTGGGGTGGGATGGGAGGCCGAATTGATTGATGTTTGATTGTCATCCTAAAGTACCCACGCAGTGGAGGGTGCCGTTTAAAATAAAAATGTATAGGACATTTTTGGGGGCGTTCACCATCGTGTGCAGAGAGACGAAAATAAGAAGGACATTTTTTGGCACATACTGTAGTGATAAATAGATGAGACTTAAGTGCAGATAAAAGGGGTAAAATGGAGGAAAATGCATTTTTCATTTCATGGGATCTTTAAATATTAAAACATGCCTTGGTGGTGTCAGATCTTCTACCTACACACTGGTTTGACAGATGGGTTCCACTATTGTACTGGAACCAATGAATCGCGTTTCGTTACTATGAAAGCTCAGGTTCACGCTAATTCGGTTCCCCCTGTGGCTCCAGGACATTCAGCTGGAGCTGGATGAGACAGTGCACCAGAACGAGGAGCTGAAGGAGCAGGCGGCGGTGACCGAGCGCCGCAACAACCTGCTGGCTGCCGAGATGGAGGAGCTCAGGGCCCTGCTGGAGCAGAACGACCGCGCACGCAAGCTGGCTGAGCACGAGCTGCTGGAGTCCACTGAGAGGGTCAACCTGCTGCACTCCCAGGTATGGACGGGCTCAGGGCAGGACCAGGCGATATTTAGCGGTGAAATCACAACAGATAATAATAAAGATAGAGGAATGTGGAAATGACATGGATGAGGAAGCTGGACACAGTAACTTTAGTGTGAGACTCCGAGGTCTGAGAATTTGGGAATCTTTATCATGTTATTAGCTTACTGAAGACCTTTCCTTACAAAATTTTTATTTTAGAGGATGCAATTGTCTGAAATATTGAATAAAATTACATACAAAAAAAAACCACAATATCGTCAAATACAGTAGCTTTCATTTATGGAGTCTTAAGACTGTTTCTTTCCCCACCAGAACACAGGGCTGATCAACCAGAAGAAGAAGCTGGAAAGCGATCTGTCCATGCTCTCTACTGAGGTGGATGATGCTGTGCAGGAATGTCGCAACGCAGAAGAGAAAGCCAAGAAGGCCATCACTGATGTAAGGGACCCATGCTGTCATTGCTGTCGATAGTGTTGTATTATTTTTTATCTACTTGTTTTCTATTGGTTTCGTGGTATTTGTTTTTGCTGCTGTGATGTTATGTAGTTACCATGCTGGCATTTGCTTGTGATTTTCTGTAAAGTACACATAGTATTTAGAAAAGTGTTATATGAATAATAATAATAGTGCTAATAACAATAATGATAAGGACAGTAATAATAAATAATTCATTCATAAGTTTATCATTACACATTGATAAAGGTCAGATATCAATAGACCTGTGACTATGCATGTGCATGCATGGATACCCCTAATAATTCTATCTAACATGATCCTGACATTTATTTTAGGCGGCCATGATGGCAGAGGAGCTGAAGAAAGAACAGGACACCAGCGCCCACCTGGAGAGGATGAAGAAAAACATGGAGCAGACCATCAAAGACCTGCAGATGCGCCTGGATGAGGCCGAACAGATCGCCCTCAAGGGCGGCAAGAAACAGATCCAGAAGCTGGAGAGCAGGGTGAGAGAGAGAGCACAGCTTCATGTCACTATGGATGCCATTTGATTTACATGGTCCAAATTATTGTTAGAATGAATTACACCCCTAAAATTTGTCAATGGAAAAACAAGTTTTATTTTCTTATTTCTTGGAAAAGCTGACATTTTGGAGGCACAAGGCTTTCCTCTGATAGCGACAAAAAAAAGCATGATCATTGTTCTTTATCCAATTATTATCCAATCCAGTAGGTCTTTGTGATACTGAGAGCAGATTAGTCATTGTAGATGTCATTGTTAGGTCAAAGAACTGGAGTGTGAACTGGAGTCTGAGCAGAAGAAGAGCCAAGAGTACCAGAAGGGAGTCCGCAAGTATGAGAGGCGGATCAAGGAGCTCACCTACCAGGTCAATAAATACATAATGTATCTGTGAGGAGCATGTGAAATAGGAATGTATCTTATATAGTTTGGTTTGGTTCCAGGATTAATATTGTGATGAGAAGAGTAAACTGCCCCCTTGTGTCTTTTCAGACTGAGGAGGATAGGAAGAACCTGGCACGCCTCCAGGAACTCATAGACAAGCTGCAGGCCAAGGTGAAGAGCTACAAGAGACAGGCTGAGGAAGCGGTAAGTTGACTTAAGGAGAATATATACTATTCTATGTACCCAGACGGTCATCCATTTCCCCAGTAATTGGACAAACGTGGTGTGATTGCCCAATTCACACACTTTGTCAACTGCCTGCTATTTCATCCTATGGAGGAAAAAATATTTTTGGACCAGCTGGAAAAATCTTGGCAGAGGACGATATTACATTCCCTTCTCTCAGTAACTTCAATTGATGCCACAATCCTTTAGAGCTACTCAATTTGGCATCAGTAGAAGACTGAAGTTGTTCTGGGCAGCTCATAGCAGGTATGAGTTGGTGAAACTGTGTGAGGAGTGTGAGGCCGAGGCATTTCTGAAAAACAACTCAGTATGCTCCCTAGATGAACTAAGATTTACAGAAAAGATGGCTCCTCGTGTTCACTGTCCTGCTTACCCATCTTCTTTCTGTCTTCTTCTTGTGTGCAGGAAGAGCAAGCCAACTCCAACCTGACCAAGTACAGGAAGATCCAGCACGAGTTGGACGATGCAGAGGAGAGGGCCGACATGGCAGAGTCACAGGTCAACAAGCTCCGCATTCGCACCCGGGACCAGGGTGGCAAGGTCGGTAGAGTATTATCACTAAGATATTCCTTTGATATTACATCATGATTCTGAGCCGAGTGACCTTTGGGAAGTATGCGTTATAATTAGCCTATAGGCTTCATACCAGACACTAATCTTGGACTAGACGTGAGGCAATCGGCTATTGAATTTGACCTCATGAAACCCTCTCATGTGATGTCTAGTGTGGTTGTGATGAGTAATTTTGTCTTTGTGTTACACTGTATCAGTGGTTGCTAGTAAACATGTCCCTGTCCTGTGTATTTCAGATTGCTGAGTAATGCAGTAAGGATGACCACCCTGACCAAAGATACCACAGCCAGCCAGCTGCAACAGTTGTGCATGACAGTGTGTTGACGGAACCAAATAAAGATCACCGAACCTTAATATATGCCTGGTTATTTCAGTGTGTGTGTGTGTGTGTGCAGTGGGGGGTCAAAATTCCACGCTTTTTCCAGATCTTAATTTCATGACTGGATTTCCAAGACTTTGCTATGTGTTCTAAATGGTATATGCTAACAGGAGCTAGGCAAGACAGTCAACAAGGCCCCATAACTCCAGATTAGAGATTAATTTTCACAAATATCACAATATATGAAATGACAGAGAGTATACAAATATGTACTCACCATATGTAGTCCTATGTGTATCAGAAATTAACAGTAATATTTCCCTTTATCATTTTTCTGTGCAATTCCCAACATTTTCAAGACAATAATTTCCTATACTTGCTTGACCTTGTATGCTGTACTTGATGTTATGATTTATCAAATGAAACTTGAATTAAAATGGCTTACAGCCATTCCAACCGATGTACGACAACATTTAAGTACCGGCATTTTATGATCATTTTAACAGTAATCTTGCTTCTTGATACACTCCCTCAGTTAGTTTTAATTGACTTTCAATACGATCAGTTCAAGTGAATATTCTTCCAAGCTAAAAAATCTAAATATTATTAAAAGGTTCTTAAATTCAGTCTATAAAGAATTTAATGAGGACAAATGCTCGATCATTTCATTTTTATATTAGTCATTAGTGAGTGAATTGTAGTTTTAATTTGCACATTCAAGTGATTGAATTGAAACTGAACTGCCCCCAATCCTGGTGCTCGTAGAATGACAAGGTGAAAAAAAATAAAAAAAAGATACAAGATTTTTAAGAATGAGAATTTATTATGATTGTTATCATTATATTAAATTCATAAACACTTGTTAAATAAGGAAAAATGAAGTTCCAAACCAGGATTAGGAGAGCAAACATGGGTGTGAAAGTAGGTTACAGAAGTGGTGATTGTACACAAACATAAACTACAAAACTTAAGTGATCTCCTGGGCGTTAGTGTGTGTGTGTGTGTGTGTGTGTGATGGGAACACAGGGTTAGCGAGCACTTCCTGGGTGCAGGTGGCTCTAAAGAAATCCATATATGATTATAGTATTTTAATTGTTTACTTTAGGGTTGGGGTCAGTTCACTTTTAATGTAATCAATTCAGAATTGGATTTTCTTAAAAATGTAAATACTGAAAACCGTTTGGCATGAGGATATAGTGTTATCCAACCTGTTAATATTTTAAAATGAATACTCCATCCGTAGCAAATAAACTGCAATTTACATTTACATTTTGAATTGATTGAAATTAATATATATTGACCCCAACCCTGCATACAACCATATGAGATTTTAAGCATTATTCAATGTTCTGGCAAACGCCATGAACAAAATAAATTTTACTTTTTGCTCTCTGGCCTGATCAATTTATTCACTATCACCACCAATACTTTGCATTCATCCCCGAGTTCTCAGTTGTTCTCAACAAAACACCACACATGCATTCAAACCAGAAGGAACAGGGTTTTTTTTTTTTTTTTGTTTTTTTACACAATCAAATTAAAATCAAGAAAAGCACCAGATGGTCTGTAGAATGGTTTTGGATGCACTGACAGGCAAGAGAATAATTCAATAAACTCAGACTAAGGCGCATACTATGTACATGTGACAACATGAGTTCCAAGTCTT
>OMKL01155975.1:5000-10909 GCA_900302295.1 Parasudis fraserbrunneri | reverse complement strand
CTCTCCTCCACAGGGCCATACTGATGAGTTATGGGGCTTAGCAGTCCATCCCTGGAAGCCCCAGTTCCTAACCTGCGGCTATGACAGACAGGTCAGCCTCTGGGACTCCAGCTCCCATCAATCCATCTGGACCAAGAACATGGAAGTAAGTTAAGTCAACACTGCCCCCTGGGGACGACTATGAGAATCACATTGCACACAGTGTAAGATGGCTGAGAATTTGGTGACTGATGGATCACCTATAACTTTCAGTGAGAGCCTGGACAACGACAACTACTTTACTTTGCAGTTTCTGTGTTAAAAACATCAAAGTAGAAGTCTTCGATGTTCACAGTCAAATATATGGAGTATCCAAGGCCGATTTACCCAAAGGCCATGGGGGCCCTAAAGAGGCCCCTCAAAATCAGACCAATCAAGCCTCCCCTGCTGCAGGGTTGCTGGGTGACCAAAAAAGATCCCCAGCAATAGTGGGTAAAAAATGTGTCATGGGCTGCATGGGCCCTCAACCTGTTTGATTGCTGGGGTCTAGTCACTAATCAGATCACTTTCAGCCCTTACAGCCTTGCATCATATTGTATAATATATCTTGAAGGTCTACCATGTGTGCCAATGAGTCCTGTAGATGGAGGGGCCCTAGAGGTGTTTGTGCCCAGGTGCCCTCAGATTCATAATATGTCCCTGAGTGTATCATATAAATTAATAAGTATGAATTGGTTATTGTCAGGCTTTTGATTTTGAAGTAGTCTACATATTAATCATCTTGTACTTCCTATTTCTGGTAGGATGCAGCCCAGTCAGCTGGCTTCCACCCCTCTGGAGCTGTGGTTGCCATAGGGACACAAACTGGCAGGTAGGCGAATCCCATTAACAGACATTAAGTTATTAAAAACTAGATAGATCGATAGATCGATAGATAAATACTGTAGATAGATAGATAGATAGATAGATAGATAGATAGATAGATAGATAGATAGATAGATAGATAGATAGATAGTTGGAATTGGGGGGTTAGATCACCACACGATCCCCGGGCGCGGCATCGCCGCTGCTCACCACTCCCTGTGGGATGGGTCAAATGCGGAGAACAAATTTCGCACACTCAGGTGTGTGACAACTTTACTTTATAGATAGATAGATAGATAGATAGATAGATAGATAGTCAGTCATGGACACCTTTTTATAGGGACTATTGATAACTGGTAGGTGTTGGAGCTGATAGGAAAGATGTTGTGAAAGTGTATTTGTTCAGAAGTGTACCTCTGATCCCCCCAGGTGGCTGGTACTGGACACTGAAACAAAGGATCTGGTCACAGTCCACACCGATGGGAATGAACAGCTGTCTGTTATGCGTTATGGGCCAGGTGCGTGGAAGCTGTAACATATAGCTAGCATCACACGTGAGGTTGACAAGCAGGTTTCTTCAGAGACGTCCATAGAGTTTTGGTTGTCAAATACACTTACCTCAGGACCACCTGTATACAAAATACAGTTTGTGAAATTACAGTGCATATCTGACTCTATAAGACTACTTTGAACACCAGCTCAGTGTGTATTTGGGTGCAAAGTTTCCTTTCTGCTCTTAAAGCGTCAAATAGGCTATGGCCTACACTTTGATTTTTGTAGAGTAACCTGTTGTTTTATTTTCTAGATGGTAACTTCCTGGCTATTGGCTCCCATGACAACTACATCTATATCTATGCTGTGGCAGACAACGGCAGGAAGTACAGCCGAGTGGGGAAGTGTTCGGTGAGCCTTTACTTATGTTTTATTGTCAGTAGCTCCCTTACTTTTAGTTCCCACCTCATTAACTTTATATTTAGTTCCCTCCTCAACTCTATATTTGGTCCTCCTTTCACCTCCTCCTCCCCCTCAGTCCTCTCTCTACTCATCCTCCTCAGATAGCACTCAGTTGCACCCCCCACATAATGCTATTACAACAAGCTGAGTCATACTGTGTTGTGTGTATACATAGACAGAGTGACTAGGGGTCACTGTATACAACCAAAACTGTATTAGCAGTAACACTGGGTATCGCTGACACTTTCAAATTCAATTTCTGTAGCATTTGAATTTGTAGAAAAAGCAATGCTTTTTTGATTCCTCTTATTTGTTGAATGAAAGCGTCTTTCACAACGCAAAAGAGCTCATTATATCCTGTACATTATGTTAACATGCCATTAGCCTTTCTAAATTGAATGAGACCATGCTCAATTGATTCCCTCAAATGTCCATAAACGAGTAGGAAACCAGAGATCTCATTGCAAGAATCCAACAATTTGAAGTGATTCAATACCTCTCAGTGCATATTTATGCCTTAAAATCGGTGCTGGTACCAAAAATGCAGTCAGAACGGTACCAATATGTATAATTTTTCTTAAACTCAGTCCTAATTAGCAGCATTACTTTAGTATATGCCAAAAGCATATCTTTATTTCCCTTAAGATTTCTAAGAATACTATGTAGTGTGAGTGCGTCTGTGTGCAAGCACAAGCATGAATAACCCAACCCCTCCCTCTCTCTCCTGCCTCTGTCTCCCAGGGTCACTCTAGTTTCATCACCCATCTGGACTGGTCTGTGGACTCTCAGTACCTGGTGTCAAACTCTGGAGACTATGAGATACTCTACTGTAAGTATATTCACTCTCAGGTTGTGTGAAGACAATGCTCTTTGTATCCTCAAATGCCCTTAGGGCCGGTGTAATTCTTTTTTTAAATTATTGTCAACATAGCTTATGAAAAGACCAAAACCAACAATGCATTTCTTCTACTTTCAAGTATGGACCGTCCAGCCAACACCAGATTAGAACTCATATCCAGAAGTCATGGAAGTCATTGTTTTCCAAAAAGAAAACGCTAAAACAAGTCACAGAGCCGTACTTTTTGTTTTGGTCGGTATATATTCATCACTGCAATGAATGTGAGCATCATAGTTTTTGGAATTACTGTATGAAGTAACAGCTACTTGTAAGTAGAGGAAATGCATTGTTGGTTTTGGTCTTTCTGTAGGCTGTGTTGACTATAAGAAAAAAATACAATTACACTGGCCTTAACCTTAAACCATGGTGAACCTCTGGAATATTTTAATCTTAGGCATATATAATTTAATTGGTGGATTCAAATAAAGTATTCAATGTCTATGTGTCCCTCCAGGGATCCCGTCAGTGTGTAAACAGGTGGTGAGTGTGGAGACCACTAGAGACATCCTGTGGGCCTCCTGCACCTGTACTCTGGGCTTCCAGGTCTTTGGTGAGGGACACTTCTGTTCTTGTGTGTTTGTGTGGCCTCATGAGCTGATGTTAGGAGGCTTCTTCTTTTTTTTTACATTTCTGGTGCAAATTCAATCAATACTCTGTTATTATAAAAAATAATTATGTTATTTAGGGCTGTCCTCGACTAGATAAATTCTTTGTCAACTAATAGATGGAGGATTTTATCGACTAATCAATTAGTTGATTTAATCAACAAATCTGTAAAATGTTGTTTCCCACACATAATCATTCAGATGGACCTCTTTAAATCTAATGCTTACCAGAGATATGCTTATCATTTTTTCAGTAAATATTTCAGGACCACCCACTAAGAGGGAGTAGACCTAATAATTTTAGGGTATTTTTTTTACACCCACAGGGGCATTTATGCCTCGAGCCCCTGCTAACTTCCTACCTTGAAGCCCATGTGCATGCATGCATTCATACCTTCATGTGTTATGACCAACTGTCTAAATAGATATTACTTCTCTCCTGTCTCTCAGGGTTGTGGCCTGACGGTTCAGATGGGACAGACATCAACGCTGTCTGCAGGTCCAATGAGAAGAGCCTTCTGGTCACTGGAGACGACTTTGGGAAGGTCCACCTCTTTGCATACCCCTGCTCACAGTTCAGGGTAAGAAACTAAACTAGAGAAGGATAAATTATGGATATATATTAGTCAATGACTTCTGTATACTGTATGTTTAATAAGAGTCAACTCTTTTCATACTCGTCATATCCCTCGTCGCAGTTTGTGGTAAAGCTAAGGGATTGTAACTGATGATAACACAAACGATTACTTAAGTCTATATATGCAAATATTTTCCAAGTACTATTTTTGTGATAGTAATTTAGTTTATATTGTGTATTTCATAGTATATCATGATGGGAAATCTCAGCGTAAACCAGTTTGTATTCAATGTTTTTTCTCCTTTCAGGCCCCCAGCCATGCTTATGGCGGCCATAGCAGTCACGTGACCAACGTGAACTTCCTGTATGATGACAGCTTCCTGGTGTCGACAGGAGGGAAGGACATGAGCGTGATGCAATGGAGGATAGTCTGAAGGAACAGACGGACACGGATGTTGTTGGCTAGCTACTGCTACTGGGCCTTGGAACTGAATTGAACTGAACTGAACCGAACCAAACTTAAGTTAGATTGAATCAGACGCTGAAATGCGGAAGAAACACGGTCTGAACATTGTTGAACTGAACTGAAATTAACTGTACTGAACTGAACTGATCTAAACTGAAATGTGACATGTCAAATCAGGAGCATCTGTGTCCCAAGGCTTCCCCCTTGATCTACAGTCAGAACCCAAAAGAGCTGAACCGTTGGCGGTTTAGATACGAGTTCTTTTGTTTTGTTTTTTAAATCATAATTTCAGAATATTGCGTCACTTCGCCATCCACTCTACATGTTAGAAATCTCTTTCTCATGTCACCAATATAAGGCATGATAGTACATCACACAACAAATCACACGGATCAAGTCCAGCCAGACAGAAAACCAAAGGCTCCAGACATCATCCAAACTGCATTTGTACACATTGGTTTTTGCTGCACTTCTACACAACCCCAGTCGTAGATCCTTCCTCGCCTGTCTATTAGTCATTTGGGGACCCAAGAGCATTGGAACAATAAAGCTGAGCACGGAGGGATTCAAAAGGCAGGAAAAACTATTGATTTTCTAATTGTTAAAGTTTGTGTCCATTATTTACTTTGTATTAAACTACTCAGGAAAGCACTAGAACAGTAGGATTTGAACCTATGACCCTGTAATTAACAATGCCATATCAGTACAACGCTCTTTCTGTCCTGAAGACACCACTCCGCCTTGCAACGACAGAGTTATTAGCTGCAGTTAATATATTTAACTATTATTTAACCATTATTGATTTATTCATATTGACTATTTGTGCATGAGTACCACCTATACAGTCAAGAGAGCACATGAATTGGGGATACAGCCAACAATGATTCGAGTGGATCAAGATTAAATACATTCAATGTTCAAAGACAATTAAGGATTTCCACATATTGCATCATGCTTAATACTGTAGATGTGCCAGATTTAGCCCCCAAGTTACTCTGCCCAACGCACAGATATGGTAGATGGGGAGAAACATTCTGGTAATGGTTCAAGGATGTGTGAAATTCAACTCTGCACCGCCCCTATCAGGCTTCCTGAGGTACTGCATGGTTTTAGCCCTGTCATGTGATGTTCACGTCCATGCCTCAGAGATGGAATTATGATTTTGGAGGAGGGGAAACAATGGCGCTGAACAATCACGTGTTGAATTCGGCAGCAGGAATTTAGTCAAACACATTGTTTTGGAGGTTTCTACTGTTTGTGCTTCCAGATCTTTTCAGATAGAAAAAGGCATCTACTTATTATTTATTGATTGTGGACTATATTTACTGCCAATTTCACTTCCCTTGAGTTTTCTCTTTTGTTGAAACTCCTGTATAGTTCTAAACTAGATGTGTAAATAGAATGAAAGGTTTGCACCAGATCTGGACAAAATGCAGGCCTACGTAATTTGAAACAGTTTCAGATATTGGAAAACTTGGGATGTGCTTGAGTTACCTTCCAAGCCACATGAATAGCCTCAAAGGTGATGTGCAAGCCAAGGCAACCAAGACAAAGCGCAACCCAGTG
>OMKL01155941.1:10754-21211 GCA_900302295.1 Parasudis fraserbrunneri | reverse complement strand
TCTGGTGAGGAAAGAGCAGAGCCAGGTTTCTGTGTTATAAACATCATGTTCCCATCCAAAACCTCTCGATCATATACGGGTATTAATGTATTTTAAATCCTCATCATCACACAGTTATTGGAGGTATTAGTCAAGCTTGAATGTGTGTGTGTGTGTGTGTGTGTGTGTGTGTGTGTGTGTGTGTGTGTGTGTGTGTGTGTGTGTGTGTGTGTGTGTGTGGAATCAAATGGCTTCTTATGTAAAATCAAAGCTGAAAAGGCCTGTCTCAAGCCTGCATTTAAAAATAGGAACACTCGTGCAGTTACAGTTATGGTCTCAATTCCCACTGGGGCCCCTCAAAGGCACTGAAAATGTATGCACTCTTGGTGCTGTAAGGCACTTTGGATAAAAATGGCATATCATTATGTTATTCTATTGCAGATTCTGACAGTGAAACTATTGAGATGGAACTGGATCAAAAAGTGAGAAGTTTCAGTCAAGGAAGCTATGAAGCAACTTTCAGGTAAATCTAGCTGCCAGTCATATCCCAGACCCGACATTGAGTTTCATAATTTGATAACAAAGCACTTATCATTTGATAGGAAATTAGATCTTAGAAGTATGGTGTGAATATGGTATGCATATTTTCCCTGAAGGAGATCTCTTCGACTGCGATCTCAAACCCAGGTGTCGAATGATTATGTCCCCGATGCCATATCAGGCAGTCTCACAATCAAATCAGATGTGATGGGCAGTGAGATGAGATCTGCAAAGGTACCGGGGGTGCCTCTCTGAGTAACGTATATACAGTTTCCCTACCAATCTCCCTGGGGGACTAGAATCAAATAGCTGTAAACACAGATCTCTCTACACAGAACTGTGAGGATGATCCAGACGGTCTGGAGGAATATGTTGAGCCGGCCCCGGTGGCTCGTATCCTGAAGTACAACCAGCCAGAATGGCCCTACTTGCTCGTGGGCTCCCTGGGAGCCGCTATCAACGGCGCTGTCAACCCTATCTATGCTGTCCTGTTCAGCCAGATCCTTGGGGTGAGAATCACAATAAGAATCACTTTAATCACCAGTTACAAAGAATGTACAGGAATTTGTCTTGATGTCATTGGTGCACACAACTCACAGTACCCCACAGTAGTACTTACGCACATGGTACACTAACAGTAAGCCCTCACAATACAGTGCAAGACTATGCGCATCACTCAACGTATAACATGCAACATTCAATACAAGCAAAATATGTTGTTTTCATGCATGTTTAGCGGCTTGAGAAGTGAAATTAGTTTTCCTGTACAATTTCCGGTGTACCACGAGGAAGTTGTATTAGATATTATAAGTATTAAGAGCTAAGCTGTGAGCAAGCAGTATAGTTTGCACGCTGTCATAGAATATTATATATTCATGTTGCGTGTGGGATATCCAATTTCAATGAAAATTGTTCATGTTGGTTTTTTTGCATTTGCAGACTTTTGCCATCCGTGATTTGAATGAACAGAGGGATCAGATCAATGGAATATGTGTTCTGTTTTGTGTTGTGGCAGTGACTAGTTTCTTCTCACAGTTCTTTCAGGTTTGTATCACCATGTGTGACTGATTTGTAAGAGTCTATAAAACAAATGCGGCGCAAGCAAATGTCTACAACTAAATGCTAAGACAATGTAGAATGGAGCAGAGCAGAATAAATCAGTGAAAAAATAGAATAGAACCAATAAGAGGCTGTATTCCAGCTGTGAGCTGGCAACTGGAGGGTGGCTGGTATTACATCTCCTGTGCCCACCATCACTGCCAAAGTACACAAGGCACAGAACCCCCAGAACTGCTCCCGGAGCACTGCACTGCAGGAAACCCTGACCTCTGTTAACAAATGCATATGCTTTGGGAATGTATATGTGGTCTGTGGTATTTTCATCAAGGATGGACATGCGTAAAGATGGATTTCAATTGCCTAGTGTAAATTGACAATTAAGAAATCATCTTCTCCTTCTCCTTCTCCTCCTCCTCCTCATCTTCCTCCTCCTCTTCCTCCCCCTCCTACTTTTCCTCCTCCTCCTCCTCCTCCATCCTGGATCCAGGGATATGCCTTTGCTAAGTCTGGGGAGCTGCTGACACGACGACTAAGGAAAGTGGGCTTCCAGGCAATGTTGAAACAGGAAGTGGGCTGGTTTGATGACCCTAGGAACAGTCCTGGAGCTCTGACCACCAGACTGGCCACTGATGCTTCCATGGTCCAGGGGGTATGGAACAGTAACTTTGTCTGCAGACAATGAGCTGTGAAAATAAAGGAGATTTTACATTTGGACCAATGTATGCAAAGGCAAATGGAAAAGGTTGTATAATAGCAATAATACACTCAAAGTCATGCTATACAGTGATTTTGGCACTGCTGTGCTGCGGTCGCAAAATTTCACAGTATAGCACTCCCTCTAAATAAAAAGGGAAATAAGTGGATTTGGCAGCGATGATGATAGTAGCAACAAACCCTAAAATCCTACATTCAGATTATCTGAACACAGAGAAGAATGGTTTTTGAACCCGTTAGAGTGTTTAGCTTATTACAACTTCTGTTGAGTTGAAGATGGCTGGTAATATCTCTGCAGGCAACAGGATCTCAGATTGGGATGATTGTGAACTCCTTGACCAACATTGGAGCATCTTTCATCATCGCCTTCTACTTCAGCTGGAAGTTGACTTTAGTGGTTCTATGCTTCTTACCACTCATTGGACTCTCTGGAGTTTTCCAAGCCAAAATGCTGACAGGCTTTGCAAATGAAGATAAGAAGTCTATGGAGGCAGCAGGTCAGGTAAGCTATCGTTGCGAGATCTCCTTTGACAACCCCACTCAGTGTGATATAGAGGGTTGCTTGCTATGCAATTCTTGGAATGCACTTGGAGGACAAACATTCACCTTACATAACCTAAAGGCTGTTTTCCACTATGGCATAATTTATATCTGGGCTCCAATTAGATCAGCTTGAAACCTTTATCTTTTTAATTCAAAGAAAGAAAGGGGGGGGATAACAAAAAATGGCTCCAGCTGCCTCAGATTTTTTTTTCTTTCCCCCATCTTTTCTTTAAAAAAACCAAACAAACAAAAAACAAGGTTTCACACATCTAATTGGGGCCCAGATATAAATGATGCCATAGTGGAAGCCTTCAGGTTATGTGAAGTCATGTTGGTTCTCCAACTGCACACCCTCTATTAGAACATTCTGTAGTATTTCCATAAGGGCTTTGGATGTCCATTAATTATGGTTTGAAATCAAAGACTACAGAGCTCCATCTGTGTTCTCTCTCCCACAGGTATCCAGCGAGGCTCTTGCCAACATCAGGACCATTGCAGGCTTGGCAAAGGAGAATGCGTTTGTGGAATCATATGAGCAGCAGCTTGAGGCTCCATATAAATCTGCTAAGAAAAAAGCCAACATCTACGGCATCTGTTTTGGCTTTGCTCAGTGTGTTATTTTCATGGCATATGCTGCCTCGTTTAGATACGGAGGCTATCTTGTCAGCTCTGAAGGACTGCATTACATGGTGGTTTTCAGGTTTGTTTGTTTGTTTGTTTGTTTTTTTGCTTGTTTGCTTGTTTGCTTGTTTGCTTGTTTGTTTATTTGTTTAGGGTCTGTAGCTGAAATATATTTCAACTGCAAATTACAGATAAAATTAATACAAAGCTAAAAACAGTAGAATATGACAATCAACTGCACTGATGTGTAAGCATCAATATTCAAATAATTGTTTCGCTGTAAAATGGTCAAAAAGTTATAACACAATACTTGTTCCTCCAGAGTGATTTCGGCCATCGTTATCAGTGGGACAGCTCTGGGGAGAGCTTCCTCCTTCACTCCAGATTATGCCAAAGCCAAGACAGCAGCTGCCCAGTTTTTCAAACTGTTAGACCGGGTTCCTAAAATCAGCGTTAGCCACATAGGTGGAGAGAAATGGGTGAGGGAGTGGAAATTAAAATGAATGAGATTAATTCAAACCTTATGAAACATTATTTAATTACGACATTATTCACTTTAGTGTGATTTAAACCAAGTGTTCCTTCTCTAGGATAACTTTAAAGGTGAAGTAGAGTTCCTCAACTGCGAGTTCACCTACCCGACACGGCCTGATGTCCAGGTGTTGAACGGGCTGGTCGTGTCTGTGAAGCCTGGCCAGACTTTGGCCTTTGTTGGAAGCAGCGGCTGTGGGAAGAGCACCAGCGTACAGCTGCTAGAGAGGTTCTATGACCCTGATGAAGGCAAAGTGGTATGTAAATTAATGTATTCTCACTGTCATAATTATTCTCATCATACAGTCAAAAGGTCACTGCTGTATTTGATATATTATTTATGTAAATATTGTTACTTGTGTTTCTGCTAATCATAACTGATGACTAATGCAAATCAAAGTCCATCAACCCACGAGAATTATGTGCCATTTCATTTTCAGCTGATTGATGGACACCCATCCCATAATGTCAATGTGCCCTTCCTGAGGGCTCAGATTGGCATTGTGTCCCAGGAACCAGTGCTATTCGACTGCAGCATAGCTGAGAATATTCAGTATGGAGATAACACACGCAGTGTCAGCATGGAGGAGATTGTTGAGGCGGCCAGGAAGGCTTATCCACATGATTTCGTGATGACCTTACCAGATGTGAGCTGTCATTCAAAACATAAAATCAAATATAACATGCCATATGTTATTTGACGCCTGAAAACATAATTATATTGTATGGGAAAATATACTAATAAGTATATTATTATAGTATTTAGTACTTCATCATGGTTGCATAGTTTTAGCATCTCTGGCCTTTTGTCTGATGGATATATCCCTTGTGCTTTGTTGAACTCTGACAATACTTCTGCATCTGACAGAAATATGAGACTCAGGTGGGTGCTCAGGGCTCCCAGTTGTCAAGAGGACAGAAGCAACGCATTGCCATTGCCCGGGCGATCGTCAGGAACCCCAAGATCCTGCTGCTGGATGAGGCCACGTCTGCCCTGGACACAGAGAGTGAACAGGTAAGCAAATCCCACCAACCCATGCCTACGTTAGTGTCAAGTGAAGGATTCATCTACATTTGTGAAGTCATATCATTTTCAGCCGCTGTCAGATGAAGACGTATAGCATCTCCAAAAGTTCTGCGAGAAAAAAACGATATTTATGAGGTTGAAGCCAATAATACTTTTAAGTTATACAAATGGCTTTGAATGGGTTTCATGGTCTCTTGGGTGAGTCATGAAATGTACTAAACACATCAGGACCATGTAAACGATCAATTCAAGTAAAATTCAAAAGCTAGTCAAATTGGAATGAGACAGTTTACATGTGACAGAAAAATGTTTAGATATTTCTGGTATGTTTTACCATATTGCATTTACCATGCTGGATCTTAAAAGTGTGGTAGTATAGGTAATATTTCTGATCATTTGGAATGTGGACCATGTAAACTTAATTACATGCAGTTATGTGGAATAAGCACATCATTAAGTGTCTACATGGTCCACTTTCCATCAGGCTGTCAATGAGGAGCATGAAGACCTATGTGCTGATTCCACCTAACTGTACGTGGTTGAGTCTACACGATCTTTATTGCAAATGATCGAAAATCTTACCTAGTGCACCTTTAAAACTGACTCCATATAAAAACTACTTCAAAGTTTATCACAACTAAGTGCTTATAACAGGATGAAGTCAGATGACCCTTACAAAAAAGTATCATGGTAGTTTCCTGGTAATTCCATGATGGTGGTGACCCAAAAAAATGGCAGCGACCCAAAAACATTATGGAAATACTGTGATACTTTTTTGGAAATACCATGATACTTTTTCGTATGGGGATCATCTCTTGAGATGTGAGTCTCCCTGTGACACAGCTGTGTATCTCTATACAGACAGTCCAGGCAGCGCTGGATGAGGCCAGAAAGGGACGTACCTGCATAGTCATCGCCCACCGACTGTCTACCATCCAGACTGCTGACATCATAGCCGTCATGTCCGAGGGAACTGTCATAGAGAAGGGCACTCACAATCAACTTATGGCCAAGAAGGCTGCCTACTACAAGCTTGTTACAACAGGAGCTCCCATCAGCTAGGCCTCAACATCTGATGTAATAAGATGTTATTTGTTTGAGAATGCAACCAGAGGAACTCTGTTTTTTTTTATACACAAAAATGAAAAAGGCTTTATTATCATGGCTGCCTTCAATGGTTATACAAACTCCCTTCATCAAGGGTATTTTGGGTGGAGTGAAGGGGATGATGAATGATCAAGATTAAAATATTTATTTTCTATTTATTATTTGTCTATATAGAGACCACTTTGTGAATTATTGGGTAAAGGGATTTGCATATATTTTGACTATGTTTATGATGTTGCATTGTAATAGATGCTTTGCATAATTCATCAACCAATGTAGGATTGCTTTAATACAAAATATTGTCAAAGATGAACACGTACAGCAGTTTTTAAAAGAAAAGATACAGCTGACAACCTTTGCACTTTTCTTACCATAAGAGACACTGTTGTTAATGATATGTATATGTACAGCTTTAGATATCCTAAATGACTTGTTGTATTGGTTTGTTTACATGTGTCTTGTGTTTTGTAATGAGTAAAAAGTATTTTCTTTTTAACTGATGAAGCCATCAGTTCAGAAATCAATAAAAATTGATAAAATGGTAATGATTATTATTTTTATTTGGCTGGGTTTTACGACTTAACTTTATTATAACTTCAGGGTTTGGAAATGGTCTCCACATGTAAAGGATACAGTAAACACAAAGACATAGCATCCTGGACAAAGCAGCAAGTCATTGGTTGCTCAAAGGTTTTAACAGACCATATGATGTATTTTGCCAGATGGTCTTGAAAGAGTATTATGCCCACAAACAACTTCTAAATTGTTCCACATAAGTTGAAAGCAGAATTTAAGATATACAATCTGCTGAGCTGTCTGCTGTTGTTCTGCCCCAAGCACTAGGACATAAGTACGCACATAATCACAGGCCCACCACACACTACGTGGACACGTATATAATTTGTGTTGCCAGACCTCCAGGTACCACTGGTCACTGGATGTTAAGTAACCATAGAGGATACTAAGGGGTAAGCCACTGAAAGGGTACTGTACTAGGAAGGTTTACATTATCTGACATAGTTATGTCAGAGTTCCATGTTCTACTTCATCACATTTTGGTTGAGTAATATCTAAAGTAAGTGATGATGTCATTCAGATGGAGGAGCCTGGTCTGAAAACATGACAAAATGTTCTATGTCGGGGAGTCCCAGTGGATCATCATGCTATTATGAATACCATATAAACATAACAGCCAAGGTTCAAACCCGGCCTGAGACCTTTATATGTCATATCCCTTCTCTTTCCCCCTGATTTCCCGTAACTCACTATCCTACAAATATCTAAAAAATGTTCTATCATTGAATGTACGCTAACAAATAATGAGTGGAAAAGCATGCAGTATTTCCACTTGTATCTAGGCTATGTATATCAGTATTTGGAATGATCGTTGACCACAGACCTCATATACCTGTCATGTTAATCAATCAAACTGCAGTAAATTAATGTTACTATAAATAACCTACTGATGTTAGGCTATAATATGGAGTTTGATGTACAGGAACTGTACATCTTTAAATTCTCATTCTAGTCTGGTTCTTTATAATTGTGATTACATAGCTTTTCTTGGTCTCTTATTGATAGGTTGGACTGATGGATGGAATTTATAAGCAGTAGTCATCCAGTATAGCTTGATTTTTATTGATTATTTAGCTAGTAAATAATTATAGTTCAATATGACTTTAGTTACAAAATGGCAACTCGTTCATAAGTGTCTTTGTAGAAAAAAGAAAGAAAAGGAAGTACACATTTCATTGACATTTCACAGTATCAAAAGTAACTAACAAATACAAGATTATGATATTAGCCTATCCTGGATCCAGCCCACTTATGCCCTTTTTATTCTTTTCTTCCCCCCCCCCCCAAAAAACCAATCACAGAAATAATTTGGAAAAGGGCAGAAGAGTGCGATTCAGGGGGTTGGATCCAGACTAATAGCCAGTAGTCTGATATAAACATATTTTGATGCACAATGCAGTGTCAGTGCTTATGCAATTTTCAACTTTCAATTAAAGTGTAATAGCTGTTGTAATATCCACTGGCCTACTCTGCCAACTGTAGCTGGGACCCTAACCATTGCTTTATCCTTCAAAACTAATGTGAACAATCTTATGTTTCCACAAACTGAACATTTAATCCAGTTTCTTGCCCTTATCTTCTGTCAACAAGTGAATGATGGGATGAGGGCAACGACACAAAGATGCATTTATGTGCTCTTGCAGAACAAGAGCATGTAAAACAGGATTTCAGTGCAAGAAGGAATTTTGAGGAAATCATACAGTTGTAGAATGGTGAGAGTTGCTGTCACACACATTAGTTTGAAACTGGTCTTGTAGCTGTTCTTCCCCTTGCAGCTCCAGATGAACATCTCTGAGTTCCCCGCCAGGCCCAGGCCAAACAAGGCTCCCAGGTTCGTCACCAGACCAGTATCAAATATCAAAATATCAAAATATCAATATCAAAATATCTTTTAAATTTGCAGTGTGGATTGAGGGGATGTGGTTGAACGCCTCAGCAACCAGCATACCTGATCAAAATGTAAAAGAATTATAGAAAGCTAAGCAACTGTAAACTACCACATTGGCATTGTCAACAGCAAAACGGAACTCACTTGCTCAAATGCCAAGCATAATCTGATGTGGGAAGTGTGTGGCAATGAAAACCCTAGAGATGCATACACTTAATTGAATGACCCAAAAACCCGCCCACAAACAAGACCAGAGCAGACAAAACCTAGACCAGAGCAGATGAAACCTGAAAAGATGGCAAGGCCAGCAATTAGTGCCAGGAGTACGCTCTCTGTAATAGCATTATAGCTATATATATTAGCTATATATTTGCCCACCTTTGAAAACCCTGGATAGAGGTGTCACTGGTGGAGCCCATGGCATGTCCAGATGGACTACCTGCTCAAGGAAACATCAAGGAAACATCATCGAAAGCTCTTATAATAATAATAATATTAATAATAATAATAATAATAATAATAATAATAATAATAATAATAATAATAAACTTTATTTGTATAGCACTTTTCGAAACAGGAGGACTTATGGAGGACTTCAACATGTACCAGTGTTACTTTTCACCAGTGATAGATATAAAGTAGAAATACCCTGGTTGAATAGTACTCTGGTAATAGTAAAAGTTCTCCCATCTAAATTCTACTTAAGTAAAAGGAGAAAAGTATTTGGTATTGAGTTTACCTACAGTAAGTATCAAAAGTCAAAATACATTCTATACAACATTCTTGTATTTTATTGTTGTGGAACATTCAGTCCTCGATGCATTAACCTCTAAATGTTGTGTTAAAATGGTTGATGGTCCAGTTATGTTGGCTCTGATTACTTGGCAGGCTTGAAATTTGAAAGTGCATCATTGTCATCATCTTATCACATGTTTTGTATGCTAAATATTTTTCTTCAAGAAACAAGTAACTCTCGGGTTCGGATAAATATAGTGGAGTCAAAAGTGCAATATGTTTTTGAGATGTAGTGGAGTGAAAATACAAAGTTCCCTAAAATGAAAATACTTTGTAAAATAATTTAATTAATTTCCATCCCTGGTTTTTCACCTTTCATCATCATCATCATCATCATCATCATCATCATCATCATCATCATCATCATCATCATCATCATCATCATCATCATCATCAGGCATGCATGACACTGACCTGGTCCTGTGATGTGAAACTGTTTCAATTGAGGGAGTGAGTCATTGTGGTAAAAGGAAGTTTCCTGCATCCACCAGTAAGGCTGGTGATCAAACAGAATCCTTAAAAGAAAAGAAAAAACAGATGAAAGTGTCCATTTCCCAATAAGCACATCACATAATTGCACCTAGACCTATAAATAGGGATGGAGTGATAAAATAAAAGGTGTGTAAACTATGAACTCCAATTGATAATCACAGTAATGCCAAACATCACCATATATCTTTCACTCCAAATAACAGTATTTTGCTTTTTTTCCTTAAAAGATGATATTTTCATATAAATTACATCACTCTGGTGCCACTCACAATAATCTATACTATGACTTTCAGCAATAAAGATAAATGTGTGTAAACTGAGTTTAGATGGGTTTACCCTCCTCTACATCCCTGTCTATAAAAGCCTTCACATGTCAAACCTCCACAACCTCAATGGCAGCTTACCATCTGAAAATAAGATTACACCAATCTCCAATATCTGCCACCCATATCGTCTTGGTGCCAGTGCTCTGGCTGAGATGGAACCAGAGAGGGAAAGAGACAAAGAAGATATTATGAGGATCCCCCACAAATTACATGATGTTAAGGAAGTTATGGTGGTCCCTGTAGTTGCTCTGGAGGTGCA
>OMKL01155941.1:0-10734 GCA_900302295.1 Parasudis fraserbrunneri | reverse complement strand
AACTGGGACAGAGCAGCTGTTTCCTCTGCCGCAGCTCCGGCCCACAGTCACAGCATCATGACCAAGGTGGAGTCTCCCTTCTAAATCTCAGAGATATGGATTTATATATCATGCTGGCATCATACATCACTTATAAAAGCTATGGTAACACCTGTTGGTTCCTCAGTTTGAACCCACATGACATGGTGAGACATTGTGTGGCTGGGAGTCATGAGAACACAGCATTTTAAGACATGTTACAGAAAGCTGGACAACTGTGTAGACATTAGATATTTCACAGGCCATTGCTTTTATCTGTTAAATATTAACCACGGTACTCTATTGGACAGTGCTCTCTTGCAAACCACTGGATTTCTTCAGCCCCCTTACATAATATTCTCATTCTCAGTAAACAAAGCAACAAAATGGGTTTCTTATAATGTAACGGGGAAGTACACAGCCCACCTGATTCCATCTACTATGATATACATTAGGCTACTGAATATATCCCATAGGCAGGACTATGAAGAAACCCTCTCCAGTCCATTTCCTAAATCCTTTTTTGGTTACGATGTTTTCAGACAAAAGTTTAATTATAATAGCCTACTTTATAACTTCATGATTAGAAATCATAATTTCTATCCAATGCAGGACACCTGGTACAATAAATAACATAGGTGTTTTATTTATTCATTTTTAATTCCAGCCTGCTTCTTCTCTCAAGCCCCAGAGATCACTGACCACAGGGTGGCACAAAGGCGCATCAAAATATAAACAAAGCTTTGCATTGTGGGAAACCATAGTAAATACATTCAAAATAGCACTTGATATACCAGCTTTTATATCAAATAATAATAACGTAATCATTTCCAATATATTCTGTATATATGTTGAGATGTTTAACATTTTCCAAATGTTTATATGATATGAAGGTGTCGACCAATTTATACGTAACGATATTTCCGGAGTTCCGTTTCCGCCCCCACGGACCGCGGATTTTCGAAAACAACACAACAACTGAGAGGAGACTGTCGTTGGTCCCAGTGTAAGCAACTGACAAGTAACTTTAACCTAATCTAAATTAACCTGCATGTTATTCCAAAAGTTGATAAAGCACGCTGGCTGGCTAGCTAAGCTTGCTAACGCAACAGTGAGCTAAATAACGTTAACGTCAATTCGCTGGGTAAAGTTCACTGTTAGCTAACAAGCTAACGTTGAATAACTAGCGTTATCCATGGCTGTTTTAAATAGTGATTGTTCTGTATTAGTGTAATATTGTTCCTAAAGACGCCAGCCTTGTAAGAGATTGAGCCTTGTTAATATGAGAACCACAGAAGCTCTCATTGGAAATGATGTATGAGATTATCAGCCATGCAACACGTTAACGTTTGTTCATAAACGGATAAGGCATGGATGTGATGTTTAACTTTATCTGGGTCTTCAATTAACCGCAACAATAGTGACGTTAGGTTGTTGGACACTAGTGAATATTCCTGTGATCCTGCTCATTTAGTGTGTGCGCTGTCCAGATTACATCACTGGTATATCGTGTGAGAGAAGACACATTTATTTGCCATGGATAATGAAATGTATCTTCTTCCTTGTCTAATTTCAGCCAGTTACTAGCCATGCACTTCATATAGATTGTGATCTGTGTCTAATTTCAGATCACCCCCTGTAAAAGTATTGGTTTGACTTAGAAGAGGAGACTCTCACCTTGCACTAGCACGTCATGGCTTCCATTGAAGATCCAGGTGTCAGTGAGTGGTTTAGCACCACCATGGAGGACATCCGCAACAAAATGCTTTTCCCAGCATCTGGGGAGGTGGTTGAGATGGGCCTGGGGCTGTACCAGACCCACAAGCATTTCATCACATCTGCTGTTGGTATGTTTATTTTTCTAAATTAAATGAAGAATTTTTTTTTCAAAGATAGACGAGCAATACTACATCCAGTCTTCTCTGACATGAACAGCAGTCTATGTGACAGGTGCCTTGTAGTACAGACGATGTTGTAGAACTCAAATCTTGAGAATGATTGGTACCAAACATATGTGATATTGTTTTCTTGTGGTGGCCAGGTGGCCTAGCTGTAGAGAGGCTGACCAGTGACTGAAAGGTTTGGTCCCCAGCACTGACGGGGGGGGTATTCCAGCTGTTGCTGCACTGCAGGCAACCCTGCGCTCTGACCTCTCTAATTAAATACATGTTTATTTACATCAAGGATGGATATACAAAAACATTTATTACAATTGCCTTGTGTAAATGAACAATAATGTATTCTTCTTCTTTATTAATTAACATTAGTTCAGCTATTACAAAAGCCGTAAGTATTACACTAAATTAGTTGATTTTCTAACACCTTTCTGTCCCTTCAGTGATTGCATGGTTTTCATTAGGGATGCAGCCATGCCACTTTTGTCTTTTTTGTTTTTTACTGTTAATACAGAGTCTTAAACTTCAGGTATCTGCCAATACAGAGTACTGATCTTACCTGATTACTTTTAGCGAACAGTATTAGACTTAGACTACTTGTTTGGGATCACTGGACAAAGATTATTGAGATATAAAATCAATTTTCTTGAGACATCTAAAATCTTTCTATGTGTCGAAAATACAGAAAACTGACCTATCTCAAACTCTGCCCTCTTTTGTTGATCCTCCAATCACAACTGTTGCTTGGAGGATCAAGAAAAGAGGGCGGAGTTTGACATAGGTCAATTGGGCTTGGCTTTGATTTTTGACATGTTACACATGGCTCTTGCTATCAGGTTTTAGTATTAGGAAAATTATCCAGATACTGGTATTGGTGCATCCCAAACTTTCATCAACATTGCCATTCCCATATTGGGCTAATCAGATTATGATGATCTACATTATGTTCAGCCTGTTACTGTAGCTAATTGCATTTCTTTTCTTTTTTTAATTGCAGATACATGTTCAAAGAAATGCAATGATGATGAGATGTTGTTTGAGACGATACAGACATTCAAAAAAGGTGACTTTCTGTGTTAGTTAGGAGTTTTTTTCCCCTTGTGTCTCCATGAATGAATATCTGTCATCGTAGATCTAAAGCTGTCCCCGACTAAAATTCTTAGAAGTCATACGTCTTTGTACACATATCGATTAGTTAATTTAATTGACAAATCTGTTAAATTGAGTTTCCCACATGCAAGAGGGACCTTTTTAAATTTGTTGCGTATCATTTATTTATCAATAAATAACTTATTCAGCATGGAGAAAAAAACTATATAAAAATTACTAATTGACTAACAAAGTCTTAGTGAAATGATGGGGCAGTTACATTGATTGTGATGAACGTGTTGCTCTCTGACAGAAGTTCATTAATTTGGAATGAGAGAATCCGTTATGGATGCATTGTTTCATTACTGTTGTATTGTGATTCAGCTGTCGCACACGTTGGATTTATCATACTATTGCGTTGGAATGCATGTGTATGTCATGCATGCTGTGTTGTCATGATGAAATAATTTTAGCAGTGAATCGGTTGCAAAGAAAACTTTATGTTGAGACACTATAATCAAAGTTCTACCAAGAATCAAAGTTTTATGCAGGATATATTGACTAACGAGCAGATTCGATTTCAAGAGTGTAGTCATTTATGTTGCTTTTTCATCACAGGGATAATACACCAATTCAAGGGTTTCCCAGTTTTGATTCTAGTGCAGGTTGTGACACTATAACTGTTGTTTGGATACTTTATGCAAAAAGCACTATTTCTAAACATTGGGTTTATACATTTTTGTGTTTTGGGTGAGACAAAGGGCTGTATTTTAATGCCATTTTTAAAAAATAATTTCACAAATGCTACTCCTGAATGTATATAAATGGAAAAACTGATGCAACCTCTCATTGTTTCTCAGACTTGGAACACAAAAAAACATCAATGGACGAGAAAAAGAATGGCATTTCTGAGAGGCTGTCTGAGATTGAACAGAAGGAAGCCCGGAAAGATGACCTTATCCAGCAGATAGAGACACTCCGAGAGGAGCAGGCCAAGAGGAGAGAGTGTAGGTTGATTGATGTTTGAAAATGTGATGTTTTATATTGTGTGTGTGTGTGTGTGTGTGTGTGTGTGTGTGTACTCGAGAGGATTTCATGTTAAGCATAATGTGTCCAGTATATTTACTGTTCTGGTGGTTTTGTTAACTGATTTTCATCAACACACACAATTCATTGACTAAGGAGACGCCACACTGATCTACGTCTGTTTTTAATTGTTTGGGGTTTTTTCAATGAGGAGTGTCCGTTTGTTAGACAGCGTTGATAATGCATCCATCTCCACCAGATTTGTCTCCTTATTGATGGGCAGAAAAGTTCAGACAGGGGGAGCCTTTTGGGACAGACTGATAAATCACCGTCCATTTGCCCAATCGCTATGAGGACATGTCATGTTACCAAAGCTGAATGCGCGATTACGATAGGTTGTAATTTACAGACAAACCAGCAGACAGCAATATTTTCCATCTGTTTTCTCTCCGTTTTGTGATGGATGAATGTGGCTGCTCCCTATGCAAAATACCATTATGTCCCCCTAATGTGATTTTCCTCTGTTCCCAGTGATTTTATCTCAGCATAAAGCAAACAAAGACAGACTAAGGAACCTCCAAAAAGGCAAACAAGTGTTTCAGGATCGTCTGGGGTTGGAGATCAGAAAAACCCATGGTAAAGTTCATTACCTTTAATGTCTCTTATTATGTGTCAAATAGCAGGGTGCAACATCATCGGTAAAATTATGATGACCTCGGTAGATTTCATGTGATGTGATTCTGGGTAGCAACGTATAGTATTTCACGAGATTCCAGCTCCTATGTGGAAAGACAGCTCCTTGGCAAAACGAGACATAGTTTCTTCTTTTTTTCTTTTAGTTTCATCACACTCAGGGGGCATAGTTGTGGGTCCTCAAAGGTTTCATCAAATCAATTATGGAATGTTCCTTTAACACTTAGGAGAATAGTGTTACTCATCTTTTGGCCTGAGGGCACCTTTTTTATGGGAAAGATGGATAGTAGATCTAACAAAGTGGATAAAACGCATTATCATGAGAGATGGAGTGAGAGATACCCATTTCCCTAATTTAGATTAACAACTCAAAATTGGCAGATGTCCGTTTTCCTTTTTAGCTTGTATGGAACATCATCAGAGGAAGCGCTCAGTTTGGTAACATTCCCATTGTCTGGCCTACATTGCCAATCAGACTCCTTAAAATTTAATTACAAAATGTCAGCTGGTCTCAGTTGGGTGTTGGCCCATGTTTTACTGAGAATTTATAGCTATGATTTGGCAATTCAGAATGACTGGAAACCCTGTACAATGCCCATATCATTGTTTTCCCTCAGAAAAGATTATTTAGGGTGAGTTGCACCAACAAGGATTAAAGGATCAAATCATGTTTAATAATTTAATTCTGTTGCACCAAACTTCAAACTTAGTTTAAAACTAAACAGGATGAAATCTAATCCTTACTTTAAATCTCAGTTAAATTTTTACTCTAAACCTAGATACATCTTAATTCTCTTGTTCCAAAACGTTAAACTCAGAATCTAAATTTTACATTGTGTATTTAGACGTATATCATGTAGTTAATAAGATAATAAGTTATATGCCTGCTAAATTATGAGGACTTTTCATTTCAAAGGTGAAAAGTTGCAGTTTATTTTCCGGAACATCAACCCTGCAAACCCAGACAGTGCATACACCTTCATGTTGGCCATCAAAGAAGACGGGTTGTACCAGAGTGAGTAAACAAATAGGAAAGTGCACTCATACCAGGGTTGGGATCAGTTCACTTTCACAGAGTTCCCACAGTCATGAAAATCCTGGAAAAGTTATGGAATTTGTGTTTTCCAGGCCTGGAAATGTTTAAATATTGTTAATACATTGATCATTTATGTAAATTTGAAAATATGAAGGAGAAAATATGTTAGAGAGACTGCTATTTTTTGGGGCATATCCCACATTTAGCCACATTAAAGTTTTCATGACAAGTTTACAATGTCATGTTAAAGTAAAGGTTCATTCATTACACTGCAGAAATACAGTCATGGAAATTGGATATGAAGTTATGGAAAAGTCATGGAAAAGTTTTGGAATTTAATGGGAAAATAAGATTATTCAAAACTGGCATAGAAATTCCCATTTACTTGCTGATGATAGAACATTCATTCTCATTTACTTAGTCAATAAAGAGAAGAAAAGAAAAGAAGAAAAATCAATTTCCTGAATTAATTGACTGGAAAGTGAATTGATAGCATCCCTGGTTCACACTGGCTGTAAATCACAACTTATGCTATCTCACAGCCTTACTATACAATGACTAAAACCAATGTACCGATAGTCAACTGAAATTGTGAATATGTCAGATTCAGTGTTAATCTATGTCCTTAAAGTTTGTGACCTTTATTGCAAATTGCATCCATAATACTGATCAAAATCTTTTTTTGTTCTCTGCAGTTGTGTCAAGTGATCCAGTGATTGAGTGCATGCCTGATTTGGAAAAGAGACTTCAGGAGACCAATAATTTCTCCGCTTTCCTTGGAAATATTCGGAAGGAGTTTGTCTCTCAGGCGCGTTTCTAGTATAATTGCAGCATCCATTTCTTCATTGCCCCCTAGGGTAGTTTATCCTACAATAAAATTAGCAAAACTCCATCCGTCTGTCTGTGTGCAACCATTTTTCTCCTCAATGGGTTGGCCAATTAATCTGAAATTGCACATGGGCATTGACCATTGGCATAGGCAGAGATGATTTTTAAATTTCAGCTGTTATGAGCATTTTTGGTGAGCTTAACGCTCTCTCAAACCAGAAGTCTGCACGTCACGTATTTTAACGACTATGATGTAAGCTAGCAAAGTGTAGCAGTACATATACACATACTGTATACAGCCGGGAACCAGCATGGCTAGCCACAGCAGGGAGCAGACAAATGGGATAGCCCAGGTGTTGATTTTATCATGGCAGAGATTGCTTCAATTGGCTAATTATAATGCATTATTTTCTGATTAAATTCATTGTTAAACGTTTTTCTAAAAGTTTCTGATATGTATACCTTTGTTGTTTAGTGTATAGCCTTACAATGCGCAATTAATAATCAGAGGTTTGTAAATGTTTAATTTGAATACATGATATTCCCATAAGATTAGCTATTACTAGCACTGTTTAGCTGCCTCCTAAAACTGCTGCCAGAAAAGTCTTGGACATCCCCGGACGTCTGCATGTAGTTGTGGCACGTGCATTCCAGGTATGGACTAGTTTTATTTTAACAAGCAAAGCCAGAAACATTAATATATTTATATTGATGGCATCACTAATCAGACATGGGATTTCTCATGGTCTCAGCAAATGTTGACTGAACTATCGAAGACCAAACGAAGAATATGAATTGAGCTGTATTCCCCTTTATTGCTTTTGTACATATTAAACAATTTGATGAGCAACAAATAACACTCTCAATCTTTGAAGATTGTATACAGAAACTTGATTCATGTTTTTAAATGTTATGATTCCATCTTGGTCCTGTCATGACTAAAAGACAAAGGGATGAGTGCAGGCCTACATTTCCCTAGTTGTGCTCCTGTCATTTTGACAATAGTAATGGGGAATATTTTGACCTGACACCCACTGTGAGACTTCTCTTTTGTGCTGTTCATATGTGTCAACACACTTGCATTTTTTCTGAAATGACACCGGATGTGGCTTAAAATTGTGTTAACAGGTGATGTTTTTTCAGCACAGTATAACACCCCTGTCTGAGTTTAGTTAGAGACAATCATACTGTAGGAAATATTTTCCTATCTTCACACAAATTCACCATAGTCTCCCCTCTGCAGTCAAATGGGGCTACAAGAAGATTTTCTGTGATACTTCCAGGTGAGAACATGGATTTGGTCACATCAAACTCATACCTGACAACACATCTGGTGGTATTTCAACATATCTGTTTTGAGAGGGTACAGTCAAATAGTTCATACATCAGATGATTTGGCAATGCTTAATGTGGGCAGCTCCTCAACGTAGGTTGATGGGAAATGGCCAGTCTTACCATGAAGGATTCCGAACCACCAACCACTGTCCTCCTTTAGATAGATATCGATAAGATCTCCTGTAAAAAAACAACAACAATAAAATCCAATTGGAGTCATTTATTATCATTGCAAGTTATTTATAATTATTTTATGTATAAGTTGTCACCTTCTTTCATATTTAATTCGTCGTCTTGGTCCGAAGTGAAATCATAGAGGGCCCTGCATTTTCCTATTCCGCTCCACTCTGCACCTGTTTGATATTGATATCCATTTTTCCATTAGTCCATTATTGGAGTTCTGTGTAGAAATATATCAGATTTGGCTTTTTTTTTTTCTCTGCTTTTTTGTGTTGTTCCAACGCAAACAATACATGTGAATACCAAAGCATTTGTAATTGCAACAATTTTCTGGGAGAAGTGGTGCATTATCTGACAGAAGTGCAGGGGTGCCAATATTTTTGTCCATGACTATATTTCTATAATATTCGAATTTCATTCAAATAGGACCCATTTCAGCCAATTCATAGTCAAATGGTATTCTGAGGGACAACTGACAGCCATAATTCATATGCAAATGTTGGACATAACATTCTACAATTTACGGTCTGTATACATTTAGACTCAGGCCTGGTTACACAGAATAGTGGTCGAGCGATATGGCCAAAAATGTTATCACAATATGACTTCATATTGATCGATATAGATAATAAATCTTGATATACATTAAGTTTCCAGTGTGAAGAGTATTCTACGTAGGACTGAACCCTGAATAAACAGGGTTACCGTAAATTCTCAAATAGTGGTCAGGGCCTTTATTTACCTCAACGGAAGAGAGAACCAGGCCTTTACTTGAGACATGCTATTATTGGAGACAGGCCAGAATTTCTTAAGTGTCCTTTTTAAGGAGTATATTTTATAATATTTTAGTACCGTAATGTTTCATTTCTAATTTATCCTATAAGGATTTATGGGTATACCTACTACTCAAATATAGCCTATATGGTAGCCTACTGTATTTAGAGTAGGACTGTACGCTTTGGAAAAATAATCTAATTGTGATTATTTTGACTGAATTGCGATATGATTCACAATGATTCATGATGAGGGAATCATTATTTTTGCGTCATTCTCATTTTCATTGAAAAACAAAAAAATTATCATGGTGCGATTTCTGCTGGGATCTGTATCAAAATAGTCTTCTTAAGTCTATAGAATATGATTTGTAGGCCGGGACATCTCTGCAGCACCACAATACTTAATTTAGAATGGTATTTTGACATACATTTCGTGTCACTGCCTGAGAGCACACTCTGGCAAAACTTCAAAAACTCTAATTTCTTCTTTTTGCTGTTTATTTGTAAAAGTGCAAAGTGCACTGATGGAAGGCCTGACAGTAGACCAAAATGTTTCCATAGCACTTTGCATTTTTGACAATAAACATGATTTACTGGCATAGCCAAATATTTGTGAGCTACAGCTAGTATTCTATTCTATAAATGGCGTTGACTGAGAAACTGCAGTCCAAAGAATTTTATAATCACTTTTGATTGCTGCTCAAGACAATGTCCACTTAATTGGAATTGCCTCCTCTGCCTCATTCCTCATCCCTGTCCCCTCATACTGGCATGAAACCGGAAGCACACATTTTACAATTTATATCCTTTTTACTCGCTATCATTTTATAGCGATACCACATAAACCCCTTTGAAAGATAACATATAGTCTACTACCCTACGGTGTGTCATTCTGACAGTTGGTTAGAAAAAAGGCAACTGTATTTTCCACGAGCTTGCGTGCACTGTACAAGTCCAGGAGAGAAGAGAAAGTCACACAATTGTTGAATTTCATGTTGTCCCTTTTGTATCAATCACCTTGACCCACACTGGAACTAATTATCTGAACAATGTGGATCAACTTTGGGTAAAAGTTTCTTTTTGGGCTGCGTATCACATCCTGTCTTGTTTAATGTTGTTGTGAGTAGGTGTGCACGTCACCAGTGGGGGAGCCTATTTCTGTCGCTTGATTGGCTGTTAAAGCCTATTTTAGCTGTATGACTGGCCAATCTTGGTTGCTTTGGACATCAAATGATGGAAAATTAATCTCACAAGTTTATCATAGTTATCAAAGCAAATTTTATCGTGAAAATGATCGACATTCGCCCATTTAGCATCCTTTATGAACCAATGCGTTGGGAAAAATCACGTGGGTAAAATGGGTTAACCAATTTGAATGTCCATTTTATACTGTTTAACGTATGATTTTCCAAGCAGTTAGGGAACATCTAAATAGTTGTAAAATCCATTTTGGAACATAGTTTCCCATTTTAAGCATCAATCAAAAACCTCTTCAGTGATGGATGATTCAGACTGAATTATGAGGGCGATAAGAAATAAATTTGCGAGTGATCCGAGCAGGCAACAGAGCACGTACCTCATCGCCATTTTTGTCAGTGTTGCGTCCGGACCAGAAGAGGTGGGCGCAGATGCTGACGGCGCGACACTGGTCGGGCTTCTTGAGCAGCTTGGAGGCAGCGAGCGCACACTGCGTCCTCAGCGGCTCGTGGTTCTCTTCGCTGAAGCAACGTGTGCGCTCGAACGTGCCGATGATCAGTGTGATGGCGGCCAGCTGAGCCTTGGAGTCGCTGATTTCGTCCTCGTACAAAGAGAAGGCCTGGTTGGAGGTGGGTGGGTGTTTGTTAATAAAAGAGAGGGT
>OMKL01155940.1:17267-36045 GCA_900302295.1 Parasudis fraserbrunneri | reverse complement strand
AACACTTTTTTATTGACACTATTTGACAACAGACACAAAACAATACCAAAATATAGAAAGCTATTCATAGTATTCTCATGATGTTTCGTATCAACAAATATGGCGTAATGCCACAGCTGTCATTAATGATAATCACCTTTTACTTGATTACAACCACCTGTTGTCTGCTGACCAAGGTGTCAGCGATCAAATGCTACAAATACAGTAATTTCGTAATTCTTTCTTAAAAGAGATGACTTGTCTCAAACTGGAACTATCTTCAGTTCATCCAAAAATCACTTGCACCAGTGTTTTGTTTGATGAGGTATTGGAAGCAGAAAATGTTAGCATTTGTTTGATAAGCATGCTAGTGTAAGTTAATGGGGGATTTGCTTGGACATTCTTCCACTAGCCTGCTGATGAATCAGAAAAAGACCATCATTTTAATTATGAACTTTGTTGGTTCTCCATAATAATAATGACAGGAAATATTCAAGGTAATGAAAGAATAAAAATAAAAGAGTGCTTTTTGGATATGTGTGTGTAAAGGCTCACCTGGCTGAGTAGTTGCCCATGAAAGATGGTGTTGAGAACCTTTAGCACCTGTTTGGAAAGTTTCCTTTGGGTAATGGGGATGACTATCCTCCTTTTGGACCCATCCGACTCCAGCTCCTGCTGCACCTTATCCAGCAGCTCACACAGGAACTCCTGAGCGTCCTGCTGGTCGTAGCCACGGAAGGCAGGGATGAGGTTCCATACAGAATGCAGCATGGCGAAGGGAGATACCAGAGACCACCGGCCTGACCACATGACTCTGAACAGTGTGTGCAGCTCATGACACAGAGACATCTGCTGGCGGGTGGAGGAGCGAGGCTCCTTGGGCTGGACCAGTTCTGTAGCGTTCAGGGACGGGGGTGCACTTTCTTTACTGCCCACAGGTAAGTCCAAACTGCCTGCTTTCCCCATGCGTCCGAGAGGGCAGCCTGACAAAGCTGCACTACCACCGCTGACCACACCGCCTGCCACGCCCTTCACTCCTTGGGAGTGATTGGTCTTGGCCAGCAGCTCCTCAGTCTCACATAGGTCCAATGTGAGAAAGCACTCCCTGAATTTCTGCAGGTGACTCAACACCTGTAATATAGAGTTCATGTAGCATGTGTTCCCCAAGTTGCGCAGTCCAGTAACACCTGGGGCAAGTCTCCGGCGTGTCGCCGTATGGTTAGAGTAGTACCTCCTCAATTTACCGGCTCTGCCATTCCGAGGGGTCTTGTGGGACAGGGTTAGAAGGGGAAGCTTCTTGGGTGGAGGAGGTAGGCGCTCTGGAGGATCACGAAATTTGCGAGGAATGAGCGTGATGGTTGAACGTGGCGCCTGGGTAAGGAGCCTCGCACTCTTTCTGGGAGGAACATTGGCAAGCTCTCCCATGAGTCTCTTTTTCACTTCCTTTCTTTGACGTCTGGCCTCCTCCTTCTCCTCCTCTAATTTCTGCTCACGCCGATTCTGCAACTCCTGATGCTGGCTCCTCCACCTCCGAAGCATCTTCCCCAGGAGTGCCTTCCTCCGATGCCACAAGGCCATCTGCATAGCAGGCTGCGGCCCACCTTCCCCAACCCAGGGGGTGCAGTCCCCACCTGCGGAGGAGCGCAATGAGCGTCTACCTGGGCTGCGGACAGTAGAGAGCGCCCCTCGGAGGAGTTTGAGATCTCCCTCTGCATTGTCATTAAGCACATAGTCCCCACAGGCAAAGCAGAAGACATCCAGCTCCCGCACCTCCATTGCCAGTGGGTGGTGTGACTCCTGGAAGTGTTTCAGTGAGTGCTCCTCCATGAAACGTCCACAGGCCACATGAGAGCACTTGAGGCAGGCCCACACTGAATCTGTGGTGTTGCAGTCCACACAGCGCCATTTTTGCGGATTGAGGATGGAGTGATCATGGCCCAGACGAAGGCGCCCCACATGCTTACAACGATCCATCTCTCCAGATACACATGTGGCCTCAGTGGTAGGGCGCAAGTCCCAGAGCCAAACAGCTACTCATTCTGCTGGTATGTCAAGAGTTCAATTTCACTGTATGAAATCAAATCAAATCAATTACTCTGTTTTTCTGTATAACAGATAAATGTACAGTATGAACTCATACTCAAGATTTCAAATTATTCTCATTTGGCAAGACTAGTGGGCCTAGAGCTACAAACATTACAGACACATTTTCACAGCATGGCATTAAGCCTATATACACTACAGTGCATTAAAACTGGTGAAGCTTACACAAAGTACTCACTACAAAAGCATAATGGCATTTTAGGGATTAACAGAACAGATTTACTCACTGAAAAAAGTGTTTGTTTGACCAGATTTATACCAGTACAATTTCAGCACTACATCTGCAAAGACGTTAATGGCAGCATCCAGCTTGATCAGCCGTGTCCAGCATCACCACCATAGGCATTCAGGGGAACATCCTGAAAAATGGGGACGAAACAAAGTCAGCGTTGCAGCGTATAGAGGGTTGCTAGCTACGACATTCTTGGAGTGCACTTGGAGGACCAACGTTCGTTTAACATACCCTGAGGACTGTTTTCCACTCACTAAACTGAGCCTTAGTGGGATTATCTCTGACCATTTTTATTTCACTAAAGGTCCCATATTCTCCTCCTTTTCAACAAGTTAACTATATATATTCTGAATCCCTGAATTCATTCATTACCACAAGAAACAATGATATGATATGCCGGTAATGAGAAAAATGTAGTGTCATGTGAGGATTTATGTCTCCTTTATATTCACAAATGTACATGGATCTAACTTATTTTGTTTAGGAAAAATTATCAATAGCTGTAATAGGGATAGGAAAATATATCGACATGCAATATATCATAATACGAAAATACGACAATGTCGTGGGACAGAAAAACATATCACGATATCAGCTGGATTTTATTTGTTTGTACTTTTTTGTTATTCTAATGAGAAATTATTATTTGCACTTCATAATCTTTTGTTTTCAATTATAAAACTTTATTATAATGAAAAATTAGGCTGTATCATTTGCACTATGTAATGATACATTATAAGTGTACATGTTAATTCAAGCCATTGCTTGAAAGATTTATGTCTATGGAAATAAACACACAATTTTGCATGGTGATTCTTTCTTGTCATTGAACTTTGATACAATTTCTTACAAGTGATATTTGGCAGATTATAGAATTGGCATTTTTCTGACATTTATAGATTTTTTTTTGCTGAATGCACGTGTCAAGTGAACGAAAGAATAACTGACACAGACTTCTGTTTAAAGAACAAATAGATTTCAGTTAATGTCTCATTTAATGTATGTGGTTGTGTCATTTATTTGTTACAAGCAGTGTTGTTTAGAATGGGACTTCAACACCCACAAATCATTTGACAAGATTTTTCCAGCCAACAGCCAAAATTAGATGCATCTCTCTCCCCCTGTACCTGGCTGCTCTGCTGTGAGTATGTGTGTTCGTCTTGTTGGCTGTTGTCTCTTCCTTCAAGTCAGAAAGGAATATCCATGACTTGACAGTATGACAGATAATTTGTAGGCCTACCAGGCGAATTGCAGTGTGTCCCAGTCAGGGTTTTTTTTGTGTCACTTACGGAGGAGTGTTGACATGAAATAACACAACATACTTGAGAAGATGGGAGCAGCACTTTTTTGGGCTAGATTCAAATGTTTGGATGAGTGTTTTTCATTATTAATTTCATTATTTCTGGTTGTATAATGCATGCCTTCTTAAAAGTCAAATGAACATCTTGATCAATAAGTATTTGCCACAAGTTGATTTGTAGAATATTTCACAACACTTTGCAAACACATTGGGGGGTTAATATTAAAACTAGAGCAAGTGCTACCATCAGTATTTCAAAAAGGTCCCAGAAGTTTATTTTTAATTTTTAATTGTTTCATATGAATCCTCTTGACCTCTTAAGTCATCTGGGACCACTCTGCTAACTGCTCCTAAAGTTAAAGCAAAACATGGTGATGCAGCATTCAGTTATTATACCACACATAGTTGGAACAAAATACCTGAAGATCTCATATTTGCCCCAACTCAAAAAAACAAAACAAAACAAAAAACATAAAAATTTATGTTCACCGCTGTACTTAAAATGTAGTTATTTTGAGTGCAGCCCAATGAAAATTGCACTTTGACTTTCATTTGTTTTATGCTTTATGATTTTATATCTCCTCATTTTTCTTTTTATGTATTTCATTCCTACCGTAAAGTACTTTGAACTGCCTGTGTAAGAAATGTGCGATGTAAATAAACTTGCCTTGCCTTCATATTAATGTGCATACGTTTTCCTCCCCAGATGGTCAGAATGTATCCTTTATTATCAATATTAAATTACTCAGTTATTCTATATTTGCATTAGATTAGCCTTTAAAGTCCATGGCAATCCAGCCATGACTTCTTGCATATTGCCTTCATAAAACTTGCAGACAGACATAACATATGCCCTGCCTGAGTGGAGGTAAACTTGGCAGAAGTAACAAAGGTGGTTTGAGACCTCCTGATTACATGGTTGGAATGCTATTGAAATTGTCAATTAATTGCAATAGGCAAAATCTCAGCAAAACAGAAAATCTGTACATTACATGATCAAATAAATGGATGTCCAAAAAGAGGCTTATAAAGCAAAAATAGAAAATATCTAATAAATGATGATGGAAAAGGTGCAAAAGTGGTAAGTTTGACCTGAAACATTTATTTATTCTTCTCACTTTGACACCGTTTTCCACCATCATGTGTTATTATTATTTTTCAATTTCTGCATACGTTTCTGTTTGGACAGTATCTTATATTTTCCCTTTGTGCAGGTTTTCTTTTTTTCCTGGGATTTAGCCAAATCAATTTATCCGGACTTGGGTGAGGCTGGGCGATTTACAGAAAATGTAATTATGAATCTTATACTGACCTAATGATGCCCATATTGGTATATTAGGTAATGTATTCCTGTAGTGCATACATGTGGTTTAATTTTGTGCCCCTTTAATTTAACTGAGTACAATAATGTTGACAGGTTCAAAATCAAAGCAGAAAATAGAAAAAGTAACCTAACTGCCACTGAGAGAGGTCATTAATGAGAGCAGAGTTGGTCTGAGTCGTGACCTTTAGGTTCGGCCTAAATGGTTATGAAGCTATTGAAATTTAAAGATCTTGAATAAATTGTTCTACATCCACCTTTGGTTCCAAATATGTTGATGTGATTCTGCAGATGTATTTCAATCCTAAGTATCCAGTTGAGTAGAATAAAACCAACTTTACCACGGTCACTTATCAAATATCCCCTCGTTTAGGGTATTAATAAATCCTTTAGAGTAGTGTAGTGACAACATGCAAAGGCATCTTAATTTATCTGCTAGTTAAGCTGTATGCTAATCTGTGACCATTCGCCCATTTAACTGTCTGGCACCAACTGTCAAGCCAGCAGGAATTCTGAATAAACTTCCAGTCAGTCTTACAAAAGACGACTGCATTAGAAAATTCTATACAAGCTCAAGTTTTCAGAGATGGACCTTTATGTTACAAATGTTAGGCTGCAAATAATCACACAGATTTTAGATTAAGGCTACGATAAGGATGCCTTCACACATCACATGCTTTATAACACCCCAAATACGCTGAGACCTTGAAAACTGGATATAGGCTTGCAAAAATAAGAACTTAAAAGAGGTTTGTGAGTTTTTCACAATTGATCTGAGCTAGCCATTTCATGTGACTCCAAATAGCCAAAGGCTTCTACTGTTACACGCTGGGGGAAAACAGTTGACAGATGCGTAAATTAGAGCAAATTGGTATAACCTATTGGACAAAAATGTTTCCATCCCTTTATCTGAAAACAGTGTCACAGGGCAAGATCTACTGGACAAGTTCGATATTCAGAAAGTTCCCATCCAGGGCCAGGGTTGATGGAACAGGCTGTTAGAAGTAAATTTAACTAGTAATTTAGCTGGCTATCTCATTTAAAGGAATTAAATTTAGGACTGTCCTCGACTTTTCTTAAGTTGCGAGGAATGAGTCGACTAGCAGTCATGGATTTTGTCATGCAGAAGGACCACTTTAAAATTAGTGGTAACATGCTTATCATTTTTTGCAATATAACTCATTCAGCATGGAAAAAGGCATTTAAAAAAAACTTTAAATTAACTGACAAAGAGGGACAGCCCTAATTATTACATTACGCATCATCCTGAATTAGTTTAGGTTAGCTAGCCATTTAATAACCAAGCTAGGGAGTTGAGAGGCACACTGTAATATACCACAATATAACAATTAGGCCTGACGCTCCACATAATACTACTTATCCTTTAGAATGTATTAATTGATATAAAAAGGCCTCTTTGATAACGTTATACCAAATGGCTGTAATAGAATTTTTATAATATTGTCAAGGAATTGAGCATTGTTTAATGGGTGGACAGTCCCATGTAGGATGCCTCTGTAATCACCGGTCTCTTTGAGTCTCATTCATTTTCATGACAACATTACCAAAAGTTGTTAAGTGTACCAGCTAAATTACCACGCAGTGGTAATCCATTTCAGTGGGTGATCCATAGAATAGTCTGTCCTGCCTGTGGCTCGCGGCAATTACGCTGATGGAGACTAGGCCAAAGCATTCGCGGTTGTGTTCGCCAGCTTGACATGGTTTGCAAACCATCATCCACTACTTTCCCATGCAATTAGCCATTTATTACATTTAAGCATGCAATTGTAACGTTCATTCGCAAACCGATATAGCTAGTTATCCAGCTATCTACGTTAATCACTACCTTACACAACGGTATATTATGTGTTGGATATTCACATTAAAGCTTGATGTTAGCAGTATATTTCTGGTGTTGTTTTTAAATGTTAACGCTACCATTATGTTTTCTCCAGTTTTAATCCCAAATGGCCGGCTCAGTCTGGCTGGCTGCCTATGCTAAGCTACCACACCATCATCACCATCCTGAGCCAGAACAAAGAACAGTCAGAGAGAGCCACTCCAGGAACATTCAACAACTTTGTTGGTTTGAGAACTGTTAGCGTCAAGTTAGCCAACACAAGAAGCCGATAGGTACAGCAACGCCACTGAAACCAGCTGGCGTTAAAAAACGTGTCATGTTTTGTGTGGCTATTAAGCTAATATTATACCACATCAAAAACACCGAACCTGTTTTCCACCAAAGAGCTAACGTTAACATTATTGGTTTCCTACAACAGCCAACGTTAGCTAGCTATCAAGCTAACGCGTTAGCTGAAGACAATCGAAGTTACTGCTGTTGGCTGCTAGCTATAGCTAACCGTTAGCTACGTAGCTAATTACGTTGTTGAGGCGAACAAAAAAACTCCCCGCTGACATTCATCACTAGCAAACTGGTTAATTGATAGTTTAAAAACTACCTACATGTGTTCATAATACCTTAGATATTGGAAAATATAACCAATGTTAACGTTACCATATCCACCATCATTTGGTCGGTGCACGAGAACCGCTTGTTGTCTTCACTCAAATTGAACAACCGAACTCTTTCTGACCCAGAGATACCAGAATCATTCTCATTGGATTGAGACTGAGCAGCAGACTCTCATTGGTGGAGTCCAAGCCAGAGTAGCGGAACAACAGGCTAGGGTGGGCGAGCACTTATCATATGGTGGTGCATGGTGATGTCCCATACCATCGAGACCATAATAGTGGAACAATAACCCATCTAATAATCTATTTTTGTATCCAAAATTATGTTATAAATAGCCTTGATTGAAAGTTTGCAAACACTCGTACTGTATAATACCCATAAATCAACGGATGAAAATAATTTCTTAAACTGTATTTTCATGAATATGCTACATTAAGAATACTCTTTCAAAACTTTATTAATAAATGACAAAAATAATATTTAATCGGTCAAAACTAAAACTAACCCTAAAAGATATATTGCCATCATAATCACACAAAATAAAAAATAAAAATAAAAAAACACTTTCATCGAACATTGTAAGATATTGTGGTGTATTAATGGGTTAAATACTCCAGTTTAGGAGGCCATCAAAGTCCAATACAACCAAGATGTCACTAAGTATTTAGAGGGATGAGACTTATAAAAGGAGCATCACAGTCAATTCAGAAAATTTTAACTTGGTTTTCAAGAAGAAAACTTTAGGGAAGTGCACACTTTTTTGTTACTGTTCTGCACTTCTAAAGTATACCGTTTTGTATTTCCCAAGTTTTGTTTTGTTTATACCAGATGCTCCTATCTACTGAGAAGGTATACCACAATTCCCCATTCTCCAGAAATGAGAATAAAAAAATGTTGGCTGCAGTAAACATTGTTGGAAACCCTGTTGAGCCACAGGACCAGAATCAAGAAGCCATAATACAAACATTACAGTCATCTCCGATGGCCCTTGGGACCTCAGCGTACATTACTTCCTTGGATCTGCTGTTTGCGCAGTTTGCTAAACAACTCCAGATACTGAGTCATAGTGTCAACACAGTCTGCTGGTGCATACAGGCCCTCAGGCTTGGTAGCGAATACAGATGGCAGCTCAGGGACACTGGGGCCAAGAAAGGTTTGCATGAACTCTTTCATCAGGTTCCAGCAGTCCCCTGGGACCACACAAGGACAGTACTCCACCTGAGAAAACACACCAAGGATTGTTACATCTTCATTAAGCGTGGTGAATGGTGATACATTAGGCACTTTTCTGAGCAATGTACATTGATAAGCAATGCTCAAAGCAACACGAAACAAAATGAGACCCAAATATCTATTCAAATGTTTATGGGCCACAAGATGTTCCACTGTGATTAAAGTATCTCCTTGGGCAATGTAGCCCATCAGCATTGTTCAGAACATTGCCCTGGGTATCTCTGTCCTCAGGTACTTGCGATTTCACCATGAAATAAGTTAAACTACATCTTTACTACTTAGAAAAAGTATTTAAACTATATCCAAACTACATTTTGGAAAATTATCACAATCTCAGTCTGGGATGTCATATAGTTACATGGACAAATAATTCAATAGACACAAATTGTGTGTGTTTGATTTAGTGACCAGGGCAGACTAAACCTCTCTTGGGCATGCCTGAGTATTTGTTTTAAGAAGAGGAAGGGTGCAGTTGTTCAGAAAAATGCAAAAATTTTTAGAGAAATATGTTGTTTATGATTAACTACAAAACCCAAAAATTACTAAGATTTGAATGTAGTTAAACTACCACCCGACTACAGCTAAATGTAGTTACACTAGTAATTGAGCTATACATGTAGCTACCCCCCCAACACTGGGTGCACGGCTACGGCACTGAAAATTACATGTCTCATGTAGTTGTTCATCATTCTACTAACCACACACCTCTACTGATATTCCTCTTGCACTGGAGCTCATTGTTACTGTGCCAACCTTTATCAGGAAATCACAATAGCGGTATCTGGAACCACGGCACTCCACTTTGTGCCCCTTGGCATTCTGGAAATGACTTTTTAGCTTCACCATGAGCACATCAAAGTTTCCATCTGCTGTGAGACAGGGACCCCCTTCAAACAGCGCAAGGCAGCTCAGGGGGGTCTCAGAGTTGTGCATCACATATAGGAGCTTGGATGGCTGACCTGTGACAGACAGAGGTGACATTGTGAGGCTACGTAGTGTTAAACTGTGGTTAATACTGTTATTGTTGTTGTTATCGGGTTCTGGAAGTTAAACTGTTGCTAGGGATGCCAGTCGCCATCTTTGGAGGATACTGCAATTTGCATTGAGAAATTGTATAGACATTTCTAAAAACAGAGGAAGGGATGAAAAAGAAGGGTCAAGGTTTCTCCCATAATGTTTGTGAGATTTTCTGTGGCAGCTTTTAACGTACTTAGACGCTTCCCAGCCATCGTTTAACCCCCCAATCCAGCTGTCAACACACACACAGTCATCAGTGATTCTCTACAAATAGTGGCTTGAAATTTGACATCAGCTTCCCAAGCCCGATAACAGTAATTGAGGGGCTGTGATAGTCCCACAGACTTGAGATATCACTGTTGAGTCTGTTTTACCTCTGCATTTCGAGATGCAAGAGTTAAGACAGACTCAACAGCAACATCTCAAGTCTGCGCTAGGGCTATGAATGACCTCAGAATATTGATATGTATGGTTATATTGATAATAAAACACTGATATGTGTAAGAAGCAATACAAATCTATTGATTACCGCTGGCATTCCCTGTAGCATGGTATGTCTCACAGTCTACACAAAAGCTTCCCTGTTTCACAGCACCCAGTTGTTCCAGTTTCTTGTGCAGTATATCCACTGTCTGTTGCACACTCTTTCCCTCTGCAACAGGCACTTGGCACACACTGAGGGAACACAAAGCACAGCACAATACATGTATGTTACGAAGTAAACACGTTCACCCTTTCAGTTGTGAGATTTATTTTGTGTGTGAAATTGTCCTCAAAATTCTAATCAAACCGGTGTGATCGTACACCTAAGAGAAAACTGATGACGCAAGTTAAAATCTTATTAGAAGCTGCTTGTCGTTTGGTACAGATCTCTTTGAATAAGGCAGAGCGGCACTCTCTGGCCCCGGGCCAGTTGAGCAGTAGTACGATAGCTATTGCCTTGTTTACATAGCTAGCTAAATATATATTGTGCTGAGGGTAAGATAATTGCAGGAAATAATCTATGGAAATGTTCTCTGAGTAGATATGTTAACGGTTAAATCATGCACCATGAAAGTACAATTGTGATCAGCCTCACCAAGTGACCCCCATCGAGCTGCACCGCCACTGTTTTGATTTCCGACTGGAATACTTCCGGTTCTGAAAAACTGCCTGACTTCCGGTAAAGATGAGCAATGAAATTATTCTGTTATTTCTGGTCATTCGTATTGCTTGATTAATTGCTGTAAAAAATAATATAGTAAAAGCAAAAGCAACGGCAAGATAATTGTAAAGCAATTTTACAACAGATAATTGTAAAGCAAAGACAAAGGAGATGAGAGGTTTTATATAGTTCTATGGACGAGACGAATTTGTGTCACGTGGGAACTTTTAAGCTATGTCACTTCCTTCGCACAAGAACGCCTGCACGTGTTGAGGAAACGTTGCCTTCAGTTTATCAAAATAACTTTAGGAAAGGATCGAATTCAGTTCACACATGTCAACACAGAACGTCAATACTTAATTACTTTATAAATTCACAGTGATGCCGAAGGTGAAAAGATCAAAAGGTGGAGGGGGTGGCGAGAAGAGTGGAGGAACTGTGGCGCTGGCTGACCAAATACTGCAAGGGGACATGGTTCGAGTGCATGGCCGAGTAAAGAGCAGAGACAGAAGGGGAGAAAATGAGGACGAGTACGTGGATGAACGTCTGTCACGAAAAATTCTGGAACAGGCACGAATCCAGCAAGAAGAACTTCAAACAGAATATGGCTTGGCACCCGAGACCAAGAAAACTCCAGTCACAGTTCTTGGTAATGATGTATAGGCTAATATTTAGCCTAACCTGTATTATAGATTGCCCAATCTGTGGCTACCACAGACTATACTATATTATTTGCATAATCTGCGTTATACCTTTAATAATTAAGACGTTATCATTTGTCAGTCTGGCGCATTCTAATCTATCAGCTCAGACAGTAAACAAATCAGAAGCAGTTGGCCTAGATAGATTTTCTCTGGAGTATGTTGAGTATTTTTAATAAGACCTGTATTGTTGTGTCCTAGCCTTATCACAGGTGACTTTCAAAATTGTGTAGTGGGTCTACAACAGTGGTTATAAATGTGGGATCCGAGGACCCCAGGGGTCCTTGACCGAGTTCTAGGGGTTCCCTAGAAAAATGGGGAATCAATAAGTTAGCACTACAAGGTAATATATAAGAGTGACTAATCAACCTAATTCTTATCATCTTGAGTTTCACTTACTGTTATCTCCTAAACTACTGTATAGATAGAGATGGAATTCTGTACTAAATCATATCCAACTGCAAAAAACTTCTCAGATGGGGGCCCTGACTCGAGATCTTATCAAATGGTGGTCTGTGGCCTAATTTGTATCAATTTGGGGGTCCTTGACACAAAAATGGCTGAGAACCACAGGTCTGAATTTGCACCACCACGCTCTCCAGAAGCTGGAGCGTTTTCCAATTTGCCAAAGTGACTGGCTGAGCTAGTGTCATGGAGCAGCTTACCACTTGCCCAGACAATCGGCAACTGTTATTGTTGAACCCAGACTTATTTATTTATCAAAATAAATTTCACAGTGGTTGGTGAGTTTGGCCAATCAGCGACGCCGGACCTCAAACCTAACCTTTACCTTAACCCTAACTTAAACCTCATTGGAGACCTCATGTCCCACCCTAACCTAAAATAGAGATGTAAAAAAATATATTTTTGTGGTCATGGATTTTCCGCAACCAAGACATGGAAAAAAATTACTCACAGGCACAACACCACTGGTACATTCTTTGGGGAGAACCCTGCACCATGTTTGTCCTTTTTGTAGCCAATCTACAATTTATCACTTGAATAGGCTTATCATTTGGTATTAGCGACACCCCATATTCCAGGGATATATTCTATTTTTTTTATTCAGCTGACCAAAATTATGGGGCAATACCACAAGAGCACTTATTGTACTGTAAAAACTACAAGTTACATTTTCACATCTGCACAGGGTGTGCTCTCCTCAGTCAGAGGTGAACTTAACCAATGATAATAATTATGATAAACTTTATTTACATATAGGCTAACTTTACAACATTACAAAGTGCTTAAGTAGCAAAATACTTGAGGGGGAACATCCCAAGTGGGCATTTGGTACCTGCATAGGGCCCTTTGCAGGGGGCAAGAAAAAAAATCCATATTCAGTAAGGTTCCGATTGAAAGGGATTGACTTCGTTCGCAGCAAAGGCACCTGCAAACTGGGCTTTCCCGAAGTATGCAATACATTGCATGGTGACTTCACATGAAATGATAAAAAAAATGTACCTGAGATCAGTCAGGTCAATTTTATGCTTAGCAGTTATGCTATACTGTAACTTACTGTCTTTGTCTTTTAATACAATTTAGGGTCTGATACTCAGGATGCAGACTCTGATGAGGAGTGGCCAGCCTTGGGTGAAGGTGGTTCTGGTGATGGGTGTGCCGACTGCCAAACTGAAGTGGTGGTCGACGCAGAGGACGAGAAGGCTATTGAGATGTTCATGAATAAGAACCCTCCGATGAGGTAAGGGATAACATAAGATCCTAGGGTTTTTTTTTCTGTGGTCATGGATTCCGCAACCAATTCATGGAAAAAAATTACTCGCAGGCACAATGCAGTACCAATGTTTCACTGATACAGATTCAGAGCCCTAAACTTTAGAGAATAATTCCAGGTTATTTTCAACCTAGACCCGATTTTTCTATTATCTTGCATCATACAGATCAGTTCAGACCAAAATCCCTTCAATGGACCATGAATGGGAAAATTGTGTCTTGAGTTGGCTAAAGCTCTCCCAGCTGTGAAACAGTGAAAGAATCTGACCAAAAACAGAATATGCAACAGTTTGGTCTTAATCAACGAAGACTTTGTTACTTGATTTGTCTATTTTTATGCTTTTTAAAAATATATATTTTGCGTTATTTCCTGATTTATCGACCTTCTACATTATTGCATGTGGGAAGCTTGAATTTTAAAAACCAACTAATTGAATAGTCAACAAATCCTATGACTATTAGTCGACGAAGAATTTCTTTAGTTGAGGGCAGCCCCTGTAATTTCAGAGGTAATAAAGACATACGTATTTGTCTGCTTTTGAGGAAATGTTTTGCCTGTTGGCCCATTTTGAATTGTAGCTTGGAGACCTACTGCCAACTCAAGCACCCAGAAAAAAACATTAAATTTTTTTAAGAGTTGACATCCTGCTCTAAATGTTTCCATTTCTCATGAGTACTCTTCTTTTGTTTTTCTTTTTTTTCTTTCTTTTTTTTTTAGGCGAACCTTGGCAGACATTATAATGGAGAAGATTACAGAGAAGCAGACTGAGGTGGGGACAATGATGTCAGAGGTGTCAGGGGTACCCATGCCACAGCTAGACCCAAGGGTCATTGAAGTGTACAGAGGTGTCAGCAAGGTGAGTTCTGTCAACTTTCTCAAAGGATTTGTATGTGCAATAATGCAAAAGCGCCTCTTTAAATCCACAGTGGACAGGACGAGTATGGATGAACAAATGCTTCATCTGCTGTATCACAAAAAAATAAAGAAATTGGTAGGGCTGTCCTTGACTCAAGGAATTCTTAGTCGACTAATAGTCAAGGACTGTCGACCAATCAATTGTTTGATTTAATCGACAAATCTGTAAAATGTTTGTTTTACGACGTGCAATAATGCAAAAGCGCCTCTTTAAATCTCGTACTTACCAGAGATATGCTTATCATTTTTCAGGAAATAACTCATTCAGTATGAAAAAAACAACAACATAAAAATCGACTAACAGATTCTTGGTCGACTTAAGACCAAACCAATCGATTAATTGTCTATGAGGTGACAGCCCTAGAAATTGGAACAGGCACAAACTCCACAAGGGGAAGATCCAACAGTATATGGCTTTAGCAGCTGACCATGAATGTGAAGATCTCCTGGAGAGCAATGATGTGGTATATGTTTGTTGTCATATTTTATTTTGTTGTTTCAGGTTCTGTGCAAGTACCGCAGCGGTAAGCTGCCAAAGGCTTTCAAAATAATTCCAGCACTGTCAAACTGGGAGCAGGTTCTATATTTGACTGAGCCTGAGAACTGGACTGCAGCTGCCATGTACCAGGCAACAAGGTTAGTCGACAATTATTTTGGGTGTCGTTCTACAGAATGTCAATTAACATTTTTGTAAATACCTGAAAGTGAGTAACGTTGTTATACTACGCACAAGGTAAGACTTTGTTTCTCTTTTGATGTAGAATCTTCTCATCCAATCTGAAAGAGCGAATGGCCCAGCGTTTTTACAACTTGGTGCTATTGCCCCGGATACGGGATGATATCGCGGAATACAAACGACTCAACTTTCATCTCTATAATGCCCTCAAGAAGGCCCTGTTCAAACCGGGGGCATGGTTCAAAGGTGAGACAGAGCTACTTACCGTTTCAATGGGGGGCTCAGAACTTCAATTTAAAGGAAGATTGATAATGCATCAAAGCTTTAGCTTAAAGGGATAATCTGTAATGCCGACCTCTTGGCAAAAGAGCCCTGCTTGGTATTGTGCTTTGTTTATTATGTATGGGTTGGAGTTTAGTAACTTATTATACTGTGAATTTCTCTCAGCCTGAGGTGTGGCCAGCAGTAGCAAACCCCTCCCTTATACCCACTGAAATCCAATCCACACATCAGACAAAAATAACACCATAAACAAATCGGTAGGCATTACAGATTCCACCTTTAAGTATTTCCTGTCGCCATATCCACTTAAAAATGCATTGATGGTAGTTTATCAACATTACATTTTTGGATTGCTGTAGGCATTAAAGTTTATGGTGACATATTGGTGACACTGGTGTCATTAACTGCTCAATTAATGTTTTGTATATTTAAATCTGTGAATATAGCTCAATTTCACATAAATGTCTGGATACAGTAGTGCCAATACTTCACCAATACATTGCAATGAGTGAATTAGTCATTTTGAATTAGGACAAAAGTGTTCACCAGTACCAATGGTCTTGGTAACACATGCTTAAATAAGTCAATCAACAGGCTCAAATCAACCTCCATAGGTCTGGCAGTCATTTTATCTCATGACTACCAAATTGTTTTTGATAATCATTACCTGTCTAGTTTGCTCACAATTTGTCCTTCAGCTTGATAGGGAAATGGCCAAGCTCATGCAATGTCAAACCTTTCCACCCCCCTTTCCCCATCATGGACACTAGACACAGCTTATCTGTTAAAACTACACCACTAGGTGGCAGTGTTGCCCAACAATGTTTGAAATCTGTATTTGACAGTATTTTCCAGTCAGTCCAACATAAACTCATTCATATGGCACACACACTGTAGGCTGTTCAAGCATGTAAAAAGTGTGCATTTTCAAATGAGGTGGGAGATTATTTACTAGCCGCATGCTATGTGGAGCCACATAGATGCAAAGTGAACACAAGGCCACAGTTGACCTCATTAATAACTTAGCCCAGTGCCGCACGCAGATGGTCATGCATTAGCAACAGGTAGCATAAATTAATCTCAAAGCCTTTTTTCATTCAGTGACGGTGGGAAGAAACCTAGTAGAATACTGAATACATCTTGTTTTTTCTCTTCATACGTACCTCAAGGTGATTTTTCAGCTTTTAATATCTCTTTTCCAGCTCTCAGAATAACAATGTTCCACCACCATGTTTTTCTTATGGAACAATTTCTTATTTAACCATTAATCATACTACTGCATTTCTGCTACTCCTCCATCAAGGAGAATCATGAAAGGAGGGGCAATATGCAGAAATGAATTGGCAGTGTGGCCTACTTCAATAGGAATGGGATTTACAGATGTGAAGAAATAATAATAATAATAATAATAACAACTATCTATCTATCTATATATATATATATATATATATATATGTGTGTGTGTGTGTTATTATTGTTATTATTTTCCACAAGTTATGACATAATTATATATTATGGTGATGTCATTTATAGACATGCTGCTGTTTTTACTCTTAAGCCTTTAGATTCTGTATATCACTCTGCCCTCAGATTTATCCCCGGTGATAGTTACGGTACTCATCACTGTATCCTGAAGCTACAAGGTTGGGTGGTCCTCTCTGGCAGAGAGACTTGATATGCATTGGCATCTGTTTTTATGTCAAGCCATTGTTGGAGATCTTCTACCTTATATCACTTCATTATTAGACCATTTCACCCAAGTCTGCAGTTGTTTTGATTGATTGATTGATCTTTTGCAAAATATGTATTTTTTACCTTATTATAAATGAGGGCTAGCCCTCAATGATCTATCGGGATTAAATAAAGGTTGACTGAATGCATATCTAGTTAAGTTTTAGTATCAGAGGGAAAACATTGTGTTGTTGTCTGAACATCTGCAATGAAGTGTCATTAAAGGTTTACTAAATATACTCTATTTCTTTTTCTCTCACTTAGGTATGCTGATCCCTATCTGTGAATCTGGGACATGCACTCTTAGGGAGGCCATCATCATTGGCAGTATACTCACAAAGTGCTCAATCCCTGTGCTCCACTCCAGGTAAGAGATGCTCTCTTGGGACAGGAGGTTTTACCTCTCAGAAACGCATACAGGTAGATTGTCAAAAGAATGCAAATTGGAATGTGTCTGTAAACAGACTGATGCACCCTCTCTGATGTGCAAATTCACACTAATGACCAATGTACACTCTGCAGCACTCTACGCTTGACGCAAAGCTCCACCCTTCAGCTTGGCTTGTGTCATACAACAGGGGTAGACCTATGTCAACTGAATCAAACACGTTGTTATTTTATTGGGTGACACTCTCAAAAATATCCAAAATCGTCATTACCACAGAATATAATCTGGTGGTATACTACAAAGTTATGCCTGTATGCTCTTATTGCTTGCTTTATTCACATGCACCTCTTATCCTGTTGCAGTCCATTGTTAAAAAATATAGGAGATGCTACTCTTTTAAGTGGTGACTAATTTTCTAATATTGCGCACAGGTGGCAGGAAAGTGGTTCACCAAAAGATGATGGCAGGGCACAGGGTGCACACGGGGTTAGCTTACGTTCTTTTGAAAATAGATTCCCAAAACATAGGCGTAGATTTGGCACAGTTTAACGCTACTCTTGCATTCTTTTGAAAATCTCCCTGATAATGTTAGGTTTCAAATGTCCAAATATTAATGCATGTCCAGCTAGTCAGATGGATCTAGGGCAGGGGTACCCACATTTTTTTCACATGGAGGGCCAAGGGCTGAAATGGAACAGGGGTGGTAGGCCAAAGACTGCAACTGGACATTAGGCTTAGGCTTAGGTCTTAAAGGTAGAATATGTAATGTCATCAAACGGCAACGTCTAGGAGCGATAAAGAAACCCGCTTGGTATTGCTCTTTGTTTACATTTTTTGTTTTGGTCTGATGTGTGGGTTGGAGTTGAGTGGGGAAAGGAGACGAGATGCTGGCCACACCTCAGACTCTGCCAAGAGAGGTCTGGAGAAATTCACAGTATAATAAGTTACTATATAGCTATATACAGTATATGTTACATTATAGCCATGTATATAATATATAAACTGTATTATAACTATATAGTAACTTATTATACTGTGAATTTCTCCAGACCTCTCTTGGTAGAACCAGAGGTGTGGCATTCAACAGCAACCCCTTCACTATCCCCACTCAACTCCAATCCATACATCAGACTAAAACAAAAAGTAAACAGTGTAATACCAAGAGGCACACTTTTGCCAAGAGGTCATTGTTTGACGGCATTACAGATTATACCTTTAGGTCATCATGTTTGTGCCCTGTAATAGTCAAGTTATTTCAAAATCGCTCTTTGCAGTTAAATTGAATCAAAATGGACAAAACACTTGTTTCACTCTCTTGAATCCTTTAGAAGGCCAAAAATAATGTTGTGATCTAGGGTCTAGCAGGACAAATTACTACCTACTCATAATTGCTTTTTATCATGTGATAATGTGGAATAGCGTATATATATATATATATATATATATATATATATATATATAATAATAATAATAAAAATAGCTTGGATTTATATAGCGCCTTTCATAGACCCAAGGTCGCTTAACAATACAGATATAACAGAAAACGGA